>JACJUY010006481.1:42856-92278 GCA_014220935.1 Platorchestia sp. MABIK | reverse complement strand
CCAAGTATGCAAGATATGGGTTGTCTTGCACGGGACTTTGGTAAGGAGCAAGGCTGGATTTGCGACAATATATATACATGTATTTGTATATACAATTATTCTCTTTGTTAAAATATTTGTTTCTCTTCTTCAATTTTGACCCGTTTAGATTGCGACCGTTGTTCTGCGCACACAATACAGCGATGCATTCGTCGCAGTGAACTCAATCCATATTTCCTTTAATATAAAATGACACTGAATTGGAGAAGTTAAATTTACTGCCTGCGATTTTAAGTTTACACAATTCAGACTCTTTAGTTAAGCATTTCGTTAGTGAACATTTTTCACGAGGCTGTCGACTGTCACAAAAGGGAAATGTTGCTATAATTTGACAGTTATGTTTTTGATTTGTGAACTTTTGTATTTTTAAACAAGTTTATGTTTCTCTTTTCTTTGTATTAGGGGCTCAAATGCTTTTTTATTTCATCGTTGTCGCCTATTACTTTGGAGTTGAATGCAGTTGTACGGTATAACGATAACGAATCACCTCCATGTGAGAGTTTGGCCTCTCTTTACAACTCCTCGGTTTGCTTAACGAGAACTTTACGCTTTTTAGATTTCTATATCAAATACAAATAGGGGATGATTGCACTGGTAAAAATTTTCATTTATCTTTCAGCAAGCGAATTGTGCGGAAGGCATTTTTGGTGGGTGTGAATTGTACGACAAATATTGTTCCGTATCTGCACGTTTCGACTGAATACGTGCATCTAATCCTTTATTGTCGAGTTTTCTGTTTCAATCTAGTCTTTCATTTCTAGGAAACGAAACATTAAAAATGCAGTAGACTCCGTTCGCAATTTAAGTATACTAGGAAATATTTTAATTCAGCACCAATCGGGTGTATTTCATTTACTGGCGCAATCATCGAGCTTCATAGCAGCATCGCTCGTTCACAAACATTTGTCGGTGCGTTGACGGCCTTTGAAGGGAAAAGCCGCCAGATCCGCACGTTTCTATACGTGGTCGCACATCTGGAGACTCAGCAAACATCAGGGAGAATTATTTTGAGTTGCAACTTGTGCTTCTGTTAAATCGTGATAGTTAATTTGCTAGTAAATAAGCCGTCATTAGGTACGTGGGTTGATTTTATTGTACAAACTCTACTTTGATTCTGTGTTCATATCAGCTCTTGCATCAGGCGGTAATGTTTAGCTGCAAGATGCGTAGTTCTTCTTAAGATTTTGCGAGCAATTTAATTTGTTTAAGCTTCTTATCTCCGTTGTCCGAAAGATTAGATCACTGTGTGTAGCTGGCCTTTACAAGTCCATTCCCTCCAGTACCAGGATCTCGAGCAGCTCTGCATTGAGCTGAGTTAGCTAACCTAGTCGGCCGTGTTATCTGATGCACAATTTATGTAATTTATTGTCGGCTGTTTTCTTCTCTTGAGTATGATTGCCTGTAATAAGAAGATACCTCTGTCCTGAGAGAACCCTCCGAGACCGCAACCCTGTTCAAGGAGCCCAACTTCTTGACTGGGACCTGACGTCAGAGGTCGGCCAGGAATCCCACTTCAGAGCCTTCATAATCTCCTGCTTGTTCCCAGACGAGGACGAGAGAGCTTCTCTCCACGTCTTTCTGACGGCGTCAGTTTGTCGAAGGCGCAGGAACTGGCCATAGTCAGAGTGGGGTCCCAGTGTCTTGTGCAAACTGCCGTCATTAGGCAGGAGCTGCGAGAGCCTTGGGCGCAGAGGCGAGGGCTGAGAGGTTTCTCCCTTCCCTCGTTGCCTTTCTGTGCTTCGATTAATCTACTCAGGCGTCGCGTTATTTATGTTAAAATTACGTAAGTTTCCTGTCTGTTTCTTCCTCTTCTTCACATCCTTAGTCGCTTAAGAAAGTCGCTTGGTGTGGAGCCTAAGACAGAGACCAGCTTTCTTACTGTAGGTGGAGGGGCTCCTGGTTCTTTTATTCGGATTTTAAAAGCAAACGTTTCTAACTATGAATGCAAAAATTATAATTCTTGTGAATTAATGTAAGCTAGAATACAAGCCGAACACAGCTTCCCAGTGTTAGTCACAAAATAGTTAATGAACTTACTCAATGGAATTCGATGTATGTTAAAAACTTTAATTTACAGCCTATGTTCTCTTTGCCTCCATTGCACGAAATTTCAGATTAATTTAGCTTTAGTCAAATTTGCTTTCTTTACACAAACTTGATTTCCATTCAACACAGATTTTAACTCAGAAGGAGCTCTGTTCATTCTCATGCAAGCGGACGTTGGTATGTGGGAGAAAGTTGTTAATTTTTCATGACTCTACTAGGACATAATCGATCGTTATTGGAAATCCTGCACTTCGCGTTGAAATGATCGATGGCTCTAAAGTATTCATCAGAGTTGCTTTAACTTAGGCCTGAAGCTCTCTGCTGAGATCTCACAGTTTCGAAACATAAGTTTTTACTCTAGTTCCAAATAACACCCGAGACTGCAATAAAATTTCCATATTTTATAAAATAATATCATAGTATAGTTAATACAGATACTCAAATATTACTTAAGAAGAAAATTTTCCACAGTTTATGACAAGGCAGCAAATTTGTCGGTAAAATCTGCCTGCAATTCAAGGTAAGACCTCCCTGCAATACATTATTGAAACTTCCTTCCAGTACAGAAGAGTGCGTGATGCCACTTTGCCCTTCATTGCAAAACCTTACCGCAATTTTTAGCAAGAATTCACCGTAGTTGAGGAGTTCCCTAATACAGAGATAATAATTATCTGAGTCGTTCTTGGAGGCAAAATCACGATCTTGAAGAAAATAAACCGTTTACAGTCAAAATTGTTTTGTAAAATAAGTAGAAGAATGATGCAGTGTCAGGTCTGATTACGCTTACTGATTAATGTAGTATCTCTTGCCAGTGGTGAATTGTAATAAAAATGTTTCAAAATCTTATAACTTTATTTTGATAGGATTGAATGCTGAGATGCACTTCGTTTCTATTTCTAACTTAGCACCTGCGAGCAACGAAATTAAAAATTTTCCCTAAGTTTTTACTACGCTTTTTATGACGGAAACCGACCAAAAAACGTCAGCACGTTTTGTTCAACAAATTTAAAGCACAATGCAGTTCGTGATTCCGAAAATGTTGGTAAGTTTCCCAGATTGGCTTTAGTTTTTGAGATATATTGATTCTCACTCAAGTAATTTACATATTGAACTTTTTTATAGGGCTGAAAATAAACTATGCTCTGTGATAGCACGTGCACGTTGAACGAGCGAAAAAAGTGTTGAATATTAATTAAAAAATTCGTGAGAACAATTTCCGGAAATTTATTCTATGAGTTGCGGTAAAGATGTTTAACTCACGAAGTTATCACGCGTTGTCTATCTGATGAAGCGACTTCTTGTGTGTTGCGTAATATCGCATGAGACTCAAACTGTAATGGCCGTCCGTGTAAGATAAAAAGGAGAACCAGCGTTGAAATGTATATTATATATTGCGGACGTTGCGGAATGTTTAAAATTCCATCATTGCAGAAGCATGAAAGAAAAGAGTCGAACTTAGAATCCGAACGAAAATAAAACAAATAAATGAACATCACTAAAATCCTAGACCCCAACTGCTCATTGAAACACAAATTGAACAGACACATACAGAATGAGATTGAAGGATTTTGTGGATGTGTGCGCATTTTTAAAATGTTTTTGGAGTGTTTTAAATTTGACCTCTTTCAAGTTCCAGCGCTGGAGATCAGATTTTAAACATTCCAAACGTTTACAACAAATAGCATACATTTTAGCCCAGGTTCTTTTTACTTCACGTTGAGATTTCCCAAGACGCGACCATTTGGAAGTACTATATATAATCAGTCATCATTCAAACATCCCCTACTCCTTTATAAAGACCCTACATCGTATTAAGGTCACCAGGAAGTTGTTTGGCGTGCTGCTCTTTGACGTCTCCAAGTTTGTCCGGAACCTGTCCGAATGACTGAAAAAGTACTGAAGTTTCATGCTCATGATGGGGCCTTATGACTGGAAATGATATAAAATATTTGTCATACGTTTCTGTAGTTAGCAGCCTTCTTGCTACCAAGGAGCTCTTTAATAACATTCTTTAACTTCATAAACTGTCCAATAGAATGAAGGGGACCTTTGGTGTATTAATTATTTATATACATTTGTTTGGTGTCCACTTCTTCCGTCTCTCTGCTACGTTTAAAAGGATGCGTAATGACCGTATCTGTCATACGAGTCTCACCAGTCTTGATACTCAGCATTGCTTTTAAGGAAAGATTGAGACTTTTCCGTAAAGTTTTACATATTGAAGCGTTGCTTCTTTTCCATGTATTTTAAATGTAGCTGAAGTTATTGGGGTCTGAGGCAGCGACGTCTCCTGTTGAAACTCAAGACGTTAATTAAGTACCTATAAATAGTAATTGTAATCCTATCCATGAGTTAAGTAGGCAAATTAAGTATAAATTAATAACCATGTACTTGGATGACTTCTCCAAAAAGACTACATTCTTGTTTAGTCCATAAAATCAACTTTATTATCAGAAATTAGCAGACTTTATCATAATTTTCACCTTTTCCCTCAAAAAATGCACTGTGATGAAAAAGAAATTTAGCTAAAACCAGAGCCAGTTCTCATAAACCCATTATATTATTGGAATCTACGGATCTATTCCATTCAGAAAGTGCTCCAAAATCTCGTGTTTCGAGGTGTAAATGTAAATCTGTTGTGTTGTAAAATTGTTGTTGAGAAATGAGTCAATTGCTTTGCGTAATTCTCTCCAATTCTTGAATTAGGAGAAGGTGGGGCAGTTTCATAAAAATGACATATTTTTTCAGCTTATAGTCATGACACATAGAGCTTTAATTTTAAATGTTTACTAGCGTTCACGTCTCGTCATAAATGACGGCACTCAAAACATTTCACAGATAACGTAAACCAAGCAATTAGGTTGGGAATAAAACATAGTCTTTTGATTTTTTGATGAGCTGGAAGTGTGTGATTTCCGTACCTATACAAAAGACTTCTCAACCTGTCGAATTTTCATTGCACTGTTTGTATTCTTCATGTATGGATGTAAAGCAAATTTATTCGCCTTAATAATTCCGGCAAGTATTTTTTATAGCCGTGCGGTGGTGAACCCCGTATCACAGATACGCTAATCACGCACTCCCTACTGTACCACAAAAATTCGATTTATGGTCGCAGTCACAAAAAAATTCGTTGCTTATAGCTGTGCGACGGCTGTGATTGTATAGAACTAACCCACCCTGGCCCCGTGGGTTACGTAGGTTGTGTTCATAACTAACGTTTGATTTTGCATTTGACTAGTTATTACAATTTATACGAAGGTAAACACAACTCTTTATCAATGAAAAACGTGTGTGAAATCACTTGCGCAATGAACCATGGACGATATCGTTGAGTGAATTCGTGTAACAGACCTTTTCTACAATATTGATTCGGTCAACATGAACCAAGAAAACCGTGATTTTCCTTTTATGAAAACGAAGTTCAATTTTCCCCTACTTTATTTCTGAAATGAGAGCTTTGATTTTTGCCCTGTGTTGTTACTGGAGGAAGAGCTAGAAAAGGAATAACCAAACATAACAGCATACGAATAAAAAAGACTGCGTTTTATGAGTTTACATAGACATAGATTTTAGTGCTAGAAGAACTCTCGGGCTCTTAGTCATAAGTTGAAACTTATTCAGTGCCAGAACGCCAGCTTTTGATGAGGAAAATTGAATATTTTATCAGCTCAATTGTCAGAACGCCGTTGACTAGCCTACTCCTGGCTGGGTGTTACGCTATGCCTATACCTGTGGGTATTCAGCACAGTAGAGCAAACAAGGTAGGGTCCAACTATGTAGTCTTTTTTTCGTCAACTATGTGGGTGTGCTGACGTCACAGCCACGAACCAATAGCAGCACTCATATTGCTTCTGGTAGCACTGCAACTCCTAAATCCGTCTCCACTATTGGCCTCATGATACTGCGTTTTGGTGACATCATAAAGTTTGTTTGAAATAAAACCTTTCTATTGGCTACCTGAACAAGAAGAAGTGTAATTTCCCCCATAGAAATGACCCTACCTTGTTTCCTCTACCGTGGTATTCAGGATACAAAACAAGTTTTATTTTCTGGGCAAATGCAAGCCTTGCATTGGTAAGAATATTTTCTGCAGGGTGTCTATAGAAAACGAGTACAATGATTTTGAACAATAAAAATATTATGTACTTATAGTACCATTCCTCAGTTCAATTCTGATACACCCATTTCTTCAGCTAATGTACCTCCATAATGCAGTTTGATACACGTTAGTGAATTTTCATGAGAAACTTGTACGGTATTATAAACACGTATTATTTATTATAATCAAATTTACTCGAAAAATTCTTCATCCACGTAATGCATGATTTTCATGTAGGAGAAGTGCTGACGTTTCTCTTTGTTAATGTAATTCTGCGTCAAAAACTTGAGAAGACTCTACTCTTGTGCTTGATTTATCCAGGGCGTTCTACCAAAAAAAAAAAAATGGGATTTGCGAATGTTTATTACTTATTAACGAGTATAATGATGATTAACGAGTATAATGATGATTAACGAGTGTAATGAAGTGTAGATATTTCTGGTATTGATTGTAGGATCGAATTTTTGTCTCTTTGATACCGCCTGTAAATTATCAACGCTGTTTGCATTTACATTTCATTTTCTAAAATTTAATTATCCTTGAATCCAACCACGGAATTAACAAAGGAGCAACGAACCTTTATCATCACAATTTATGGTGAAGTAAAAATTGTCAGAGTTACAGTCGAACAATTTCAAACCAAATTTGATGGAACATTTTTAAGCGAGACTACTATGAGAAAGACAGTTGTTGAATTTAAAGAGCATGGAACCGTACTTGACAAAAAAAAACGGTCATTCTGAAAGACGCTTAACGAAAAGAACACCAGAAAACATTCGAAGGGTACGTCATCCAATTGAAGAGAACGGATATTTTTCTTGTCAGCGAAATGGAAGTAATCTTTCTCAGGCCATGGTGTGCAGAATTATATAAAAGGGATATACGTTATTTTCATAACAAAAAGAAAAATACATCCAGCAATGACCGAAAATAACCTGAGAAGAAGAAATATTTTCTGTAGGTGGTTTACTGACAGAAGTGAAAGATTTGTTGAAGAGCTCGTTTTTTTGAAGCGGCTTTCATATGAACTAGCAGGACCCGCGAATAATTTGCTGTTAGTTTTTGCACATTTCAAATTTCATTTTAATGGTGTTCATGTATCATTAACTTTTGTGGCTTATGTAGCAAATCAAGTAATAATCATTGATTATCATTCAATGAGTTTGATGTCACACTAGAAAATTACATGAAACCACTATAATGTTACACTCTTTCTTTCCTAGGCATTATGTCTTCTACAATCAAACAACAAAGTGCTTCTCTTTGCTCTCTTCATTTCTGCTTCATTGGTTTAGATGGGTAAAATGGTTCAACTTCTTTAAATAGGATGTAAAATGCCAAATTAAATTTCCTATATAAATAAAGGAAATAATCTTTAGAAGTCGAAGTTTATGATCAAAGCTGTAGCATAGATATTGCAGCGATCTTTGTATTTATTGATGGAGGGTGTGACACACATAGATACATGCATTGAAAGTTACAACTGCATTAATATATTCGTTCGGTTAACCTTCAAAATCAAAGGAGATATTCCCTAACAAACAACCACAGAGAATTTTTTTTTCGAAAAATCTGTTTCGAGATAAAATATCAGTTGGAGTGAACTTACCGGAATTGGTCTAGTTATCGGGCCAATTTTCTATGAACAATGAACAAAATATGAATGGCCAAGCTTACTTGGACATGCTCAATGAAAAAATTACTCCACAGTTCTGGTTACGGGGAGCTATGAAAAAGAGCATGGTGGTCGCAAGATAGGGCTCAATGCCACAGAAGGATTCCCATAAAGAACCGTTAAATCGAAGTTTTTGGAGAACGTGTTGATCATGAGTTGGACAAGTGATAGAATAGCAACCAGGTAGTCCAGACCTCACCCCAAGCGATTTCTATCTCTGGGGTTATATGAAAAATAAAGTTTTTGAAACACCTTTAATTGACTTGCAAGATTTACGAGAGAGTATCATCAATAATGTTAACGAGCTTGAAGACAACCGTGAAATGATTCGGAAATTTATTCGAGCAATGAGAGACTGGTGCCAAAAGTGTCTCGCAAGTACCGGTGGCCATTGGTTGAAATAAATGAATTAATAGGGACTGGAATTGAAAATTTTGTTGCAATCAAAAATAAACCTCTTCCTTTGAAAATATCAGTTCTTTATTTTGTTGCTTATTTTAATATTCGGCTGTATTCAAGCAAATGAAGTTAGTGATGACGCTTTTAAAGACTCGCTCGCATCATGAGCTAAACAACCAATCTTACGTTATGCATAACAGTTCCTAACCTATCGTTATGACTAAAAAAAATAATTGGTAAGAGTAGACATTGTACGCATCAAAATTAGATTAAGTTCAAGCATCTACAATCAATATTTAATGAGTAAAAAATATTTGAAAATCTAAAAACGTTTTTGTGAACACTTTGTACCCATTTAGCAACGGCGGCCTTTCAAGTAAGAGTAGATATTTCTGGTACTTAGTTCAAACCGTACGGTATTACAGCTGTTATACTGGCTTGCTAAGCTGAAGTATAAATTACGCGACCTAATTCAACTTGAAATGGGAAACATTTTTATTCAAGTTTGTCAGTTCATAAAACATAAAATGTACTGTAATTTCAAGCATTTCAAATTAGTGTGCACAAGATGTTTTTATTAAATTCGTAAAGTTTCCCTTTCGTTGTTGAAATTCTAATAACTCAAAGAAATAGGAAGATAATACTTTGAAATTGTGACCATTCATTTAGCAGACCAGAAAAATAAAAAAATTAGTGGAAATGACAGCCATGAAGGCGGTTTCCACAAGCTTATTGAAAGCTGGGCACGGTGCCGATAGTTTCTAGCCGTTTTCAACGAATTTACTGTTTTTTTTTATGTCCTTCTTAAGATCTGCAACGCTGCTGTGGGGCTTCACACAAGCTTTGGCCTCAAATCGCGACCTGAAATAGTAATCTAACGAGTTCAGGCCGGGCAAGTTGAAAGGCTGTAAGTCTTTCCCAGAATAGCACACTGAAACTCTTGAGCAAGTCAACGATTTGCTTGGTGTGTGGGTGGGAACCGAGTCCTGTTGGTACACGAATTTCTTATTTGAAGCCTAAGCCTTCATCCATGGATTGACATCCGTTTGCAAGATGTAGCAGTAGGATTCGGCATTCACTTTTTTGTTGTCGATGAAGAAGTGGGTGAAGATGTCACCCTCACTCGAAATCACACAGAGAGTCATGATGCTGTCTCATTTCATTATGGTCGTCTTGGGTTGAACGTCAGTGCTCGAAGGGACAATCTAACAATCGTTTCGTCTGTTAAAAGCCTCACCAACTCTTAAGGTCATTTCATCAAAAAAGAACCCGGTGGTTTGCTTGCTAATCTTCAATCAGTTCAAAACTTTCTTGCACCCCTCCAAACACACTTCTTTTTACCTAGTGCATAAGAAGTTAGGGAAGGATCTTTGATCGTCAGTGAATTCTTGTGATGCTGACGAGCCTCTTCTTAGCCAACGTCAAAAATGACACGGTTAGATTCCCCTTGACGCTTCTTTGAGGCCAGCAAGAAAGCGAGGTTTACGAATTTTACCTTTTCTTAGCATCTGGATGGTTCTGTAATAATGATTAGATTCAACACACGTACAAACATCTAAACTGGTTTCCTATGATACTGGAGGGATTTTACAATTTAAAGGCTGGGCTTTGGCCCGCGCGACGAATTTGCGGATAACTGAACATTTGACTCTTCCATTGCTTAATGTGAATACTCCATAGCTTAAAATTCCTCCGTTAACAAATTTTAAATGTTAATTGATGGTTTCATAGATAACTTAGCATAACTGATGAACTTCAGTGTTGCAAACTTTTGGGGAGATTAGAATGACCAACGTTTTTAGATTTCTTTGGATTTATCTGGAGGACCCTGAATATCGTGCAGTCTATTAAGTCATCTTAGATATTTCTATTACTTAATTTATACGGTACGGTAATACCATTGCTTTGCCGCATCGCCAAGCCGAAGTAGTAAAAGTAATGCGACTTCAATTTAATATGAAAGGGGAATAGCTTTCTTCAAGCTTGTCAGTTCTTACCATTTGGAAAATATCGAGTTAGTGTCTACGATTTTTTATAATCCAAATTTAATAATTCTTTATTGTTGTTTGCATATAATTATGTGTTTTCTATCAACATTAACAGGAAAATCTAAAATTTGAAAATTATTACACTCATATGTGGGTCAATAGAAAAACATTTATTATTGTTAGCTTGTTTCTTAGAGATAGAAAAGTACGCCCATGCACAACTTTTTTGAGACCCATTCTTTTAAAATATTTCTCCACGAAAACTGCTTCACACAAAAAACTCGTGTGTTCCTCATGAGTGCGAGAGAAATGTGTAGCAAACCTGAAGCAATCAACCTATCCTTTCGGTCTTACGGAAAACGAAGCGCATAATCCAAATCCGATTGAGTTAGGCGATCCTAACGCCACTATCATACGTTGGGAGCTTCCGTACCTGACGCTGTAAGAAACTTGGACAATCCTCTGCGTGGAATGCCCCCCGAGTCGCTGACAAGTGCTGTGGTATTCGTACGGGGCGCAAAACGGAGGACGATGAAAATCCGCCAAGCGGCGACACATCATCTCGGAGGGCTTTAGGTATTCCAGACAGACACCGTCCAGTGTCTTGAGAAGAGTTAGCTCAATTGAGGGCGCTGAGACCAAAAACCCAGCAATGTCAGCCGATTTCTTTACTGGATATCGGGTTTTCCCTCGCCAGGGCTCGATTGGGACGACGGCTGTCAGGCAGGAAGGTTCTTTTTCTCTTTTCATCGCAGCAGGCAGGTGCTCAGAAGCGGAGTCACGTAGCTAGCGAACAGTCAACCTAATGTACACAATGGCACTGGCAAGTCCAATTTTGGGCGGCCTTATCCAATAAAATGACCTTCACCATTTTACAATAAACTCGTAAACATAAATTGAAGCCCATCTGCAGAAAGTTCCTCCGAGGAAATTATTCGATAGAAGTGTAGCAATGGAGGTGATTGCGTTCGCACAAACTCCAATTGGCGTTTCACATCGAGAAAGAGCCTTTTCACTTAGATAATGATGTTCATTCTTCGAAACGTGGGTTCTTTTGTTTGGGTTTTCAGTCACCGACTCGTCACGTCAGAACAAAGAATTACACAAGAAATATTAGATTTTGTCGTTTTCTTGACAAGCGAATTGAGAGTACAAAAATTTCACACTCATCAACGAAACTATGCAAATACTTTACTAATTCCCTTATTTTGATTTAAAAAGGCTAAATGACTGAGCAAATGACTCTTAACCACAGCAACTCTTTTATTTTTTGGATATTTTTTCAAATGCCAGATCATGACCATTAATGTTTGACAATCATTTAATTAACACAATTAAAGAACATTCCTCTACAGTATGCGAACATCTGCAAACATTTTCAAAACCATAATAACAAAGTAGCTGAAAGTCGGATGATTATGCAGCATAATTATTTTCATTACCGTAGTTGGAGGATGATTGTGTAGCATAACTATTTTTATCACCGTAGTTGGAGCATTTTCCTAGCGTAAGAATCAAGGTGCAACTGGTATTCTAGCATCACTTCATTTCCCTTGCATTTCGTCACAGAGTTGCACAGCAACAGGCACACACAATGTCTCTGGGAAGCTCCACGCACACATCATCGTTAGTTGGGTGGCTAAGCGGCTTTGTGAGGGGACACGAGCGCTTCACCCTGATCTCAGGTATTGCTCATTACCTCCACTGGGTCTGCCCAATGCAAATCAGATTGGGGATTCCGAAAATATGTTTTCATTTTTTCGCTCCAGAAGCCTTCTTGTCGAGAAGAGGAATTCTAAATTTGATCCTTAGTGAGAGGTGTCAAACTGCAAAGTTCATTTGATTGTTTTTTTTTGTCACTTGACGAACTTTGGCCACTTCCCGAACGCGCTACGTTGGGAGCAAAGTTGTCAATGTTATCTTTTTTGAGTAAATTGGTCAAATTCATCCTTTTTGAAATAAAATTTAGTTGCAAATACTGCTATGGGCATGGAAATCTTGCAATGTTGCTAAATACTGACTGGTTTTAGAAGTTATTTCTTTAAAAAAAGCACATGAATGCATTGTGGTCAGCCAACGCCAAATTGCTGTCTCTAGTTGGAAGTCGAATTTCAGTAAGAAATTATACCTTAAAGCTTTAATTATTGAGTTATTTCACTCATGAAAAATAAGAAACTTAGAACTATTGTTCTAAAAATTGTGTACTCTCACGTCTACCTACATAAATTCTCGTAACAATTAATTCCACTGGTGACACCACAGGACTGGTGTCGACTGTCCTCAGAGGTTTTGATAAAAAGAAAAACGTAGTGAAAAAACATTTATTCGAGAGCTTATGAGTAAAATACAGTGTAAAGTTAAGAGAGAAATGTTACTACTCGATTTTGCGGCGGAAGAGAACTGGCTTGATTGTGAACGGTCTGGAGTGACCGAGAAGCGCACAATGTGCACTTGGTTCGGAATAGAACAGTTTGTTTAAACGAAGAATTAGAGTCATTTTTGTGATGGCTACTTTTCGACCTTACCGAAAGACCAGAAACTGTAAATCATTTCTGAGAATACGTATGATTTTATTTAAGTTGTTGTTTTATTCATTAGCTATTTTTTATTTTTATATTTCCATCACACTTTTGTTATTTTCAATCCGCTATGAACGCATTTGCTCCGCTCAGAGTGACGTTAGCGATAATACGAGTATGATCAAACTATTCAGTGATCATTACGGAGAAAATTAAAACAGAGTTAAAACATCGAACTAAGTTCGTGTTTCCGCAGATTTATTCCTGCTTCTAAAATTAACTGACTTACTTCGGTACAATCCGACTCATGGCATCTCGCGTGTGCTTTCAGGCACCACTGAAATGAACACTTCAATTGGATCCCTTGAGCTCTTGATATTTTAATTAATTCGACTAATCTGAGTGTGAACTTTAAACGAAAGAGAGACATTATTATTTGGAGATAATTGGCTTCCTCGGAGCTTTTTTTAGTAAGATGATTGTTATAGGACCCATTTTCAGATATATAGTAATGATGGGCGGTGATTAACCCTCGCACTTAAGTACACAAAAATTAACTGAGAAGCCGTTATTGTTACCTAGGTTAAATACCAGGCGATCGAGAAAAAGAGTGGCACAAGTCTACTTTATAGTTGTGGTGTCGGGTTATTTTCGCTGCAGATAGATGAGCAAAGTTCATGATGTGTCTTGTGTCTCCCTTAGCGTGTCCTCCAGCAATATTAGCGATCCAACGAACGTTACCTTCAGCAATATTAGCGATCCAACGAACGTTACCTTCAGCAATATTAGTGATCAAATGAACGTTACCTTCAGCAAGATTAGGGATCCAATGAACGTTACCTTCAGCAAGATTAGCGATCCAATGAACGTTACCTTCAGCAAGATTAGCGATCCAATGAACGTTACCTTCAGCAAGATTAGCGATCCAATGAACGTTACCTTCAGCAAGATTAGCGATCCAATGAACGTTAACTTCAGCAATATTAGTGATCAAATGAACGTTACCTTCAGCAATATTAGTGATCAAATGAACGTTACCTTCAGCAAGATTAGCGATCAAATGAACGTTACCTTCAGAAATATTAGCGATCAAATGAACGTTACCTTCAGAAATATTAGCGATCAAATGAACGTTACCTTCAGAAATATTAGCGATCAAATGAACGTTACCTTCCGAAATATTAGCGATCAAATGAACGTTACCTTCAGCAATGTTAGCGATCAAATGAACGTTACCTACAGAAATATTAGCGATCAAATGAACGTTACCTTCAGCAATATTAGCGATCAAATGAACGTTAACTTCAGCAGTGTTAGCGATCAAATGAACATTTTAACGCATTTTGCACCTGCCTTTGCCTCTGATGTGCTCGGGACACCCATCCGTCAGCTTGAATCTTTTTCCCATGACATCTGTGCGTAGTTTTCACTCAATAAAGCATCTCTCGTTACTCAATATATTGAAGCATTCAAATTTTACTTCACTGTTAAATGAATAGTTCTTTCTTGTGTATTTTTTTGAGGCCTGCGTGCATTGCTCGCTCAAAACTTCTGTGTACATTCCGGACTGAGTCGCTTATTCCGTGCATCAAAGAGCGTAATTACAAACATTCAGTGTATCAGTGTCTCCAACTGATGACGTAGTTAGCGTCTGAATGGCTCGAGACGGTCTGGACATTCAAATCAGGCACACGATGGCAACATTACTGTGCAAAAATGGTCATCATCATTTCGTAATGAATTAGAACTAACTCTAGAAAGGGGACGAACCACAAAATAAAATCACGTAACCAATACTTATTTTGGGCTGTTTTGTCTCGAAAAATGCGTTAAATGCCACAGGAAGTTAAACATTTATTTCCTCGTCCTCCGACATCTTTGCAAGTATTGCTAAAGTGATGCATTTGCTTTCATTAGATTGTATGGGGCGACAAAATTTGTCATTCAATTTTAATTCACCCTCCACCTATCCGTATGTAGATATTTACGGTTTGACTGAAGTCAAAAAATTGACAAGTGACACGATGGTAGGCAGAGATATTGATGCACAAAATATTGCTGTAAGGCAAAAATCTCTAATAATAATTTCAGAGCCCTCACGCAATGAATTTTTTCTAACTCACTGAAAAACGCAGCAATTTTATACAACTGTCGCAGGGTTAGACATTGAAGACAAAACATTTCTCCAATGTTTTGAAATTTAAATCGAAATACAAAGATTTCCCCCTAGCTTCCTTGTCACCATTTGAAACACTTTCTCAACACAATTTCGAATGGAACAAGACGGGAAGATCAGTTGACTTCACTCATTTTCGCGAATTTCAAATAAAAAATGTAAGACGAAGTAAAAATTAGAATCACAGATGCGGGTGTTCGGCTCAACACTACGCAACTTTCCTGAACAAAATAGAGCACAGCGACCATCAGTGACTGCAGTGATTTCCTCTGTAACTGCCTCTGAACTCTACAGATGTGCGGCGGTGGGGCAGATACTGAGCGAGCTGCTGCCTCGTGGTTATACTTAGCCTATAAAATATCGTAAGACTGACTTATCATTGCTGTAGAGTAACCTCTGAAGTCATGAAAATAGGCGTAGTGTTCTGTGAATTATAACTAATCGTTAGAGCTTTTAAATGATTCAGTAACTTACACATTGCGACGTGCAGAAGATGAGCGTAAAAATCATTCCTCCATGATCTCACCATACGAGTACATTTACTCGAAAGACACTTCGTACTCATTTATTTTCATTTTTTTGTTTGTGTCTGTTACATTATTTTACTGGTGAACGTAAAATCACTTCTAGGAATTGTCAGCTATGTTATATTTAGGTTGATATCCGACTTTGAAAGGAGAAAGTATTACATATTATCGCTCGCACTGAGAGATGATCAGTACTTGCTATGGCCTCCCTGCCAAGTCATCAGATATTTGAATAATAGCGGAAAATTCCTGCGTCTTACAGGCAACACCAGAATGGCGAAACAAAATATCATTTACGAAAGCTTTCATTTCTCGAAGGTCGGGGATAACGCACTTGAATAGAAAAGAAGCCATTACTGCATCAAAAAAACTGGCCGAAGATGCCGCAAAATTGAAAAAGTTTGTTCAAAACCTTTTCATCGAAAACTGTTTGAAGACGGAAAGAGAAGGAAGGTACCGATTACGGGCTCGCCAACGACCACAAAGTGCCTCCAAGTTAGGGCGCTCGTCAAAGACTTTCTTGAAAACACTTGCGATGCGCCGTGGCTGCCTCCCGAGTTCTGATGCTGCGCGTGACTCCGCTGATTCAGCAAGTTGTGGACCGAGCGCTCGCCCACCACTCCTGCATTGGTATGCATTCCAGTTGTGGGCCTAAACTAGGAACGATTCCGGGGCCTACGATTCCTGGGCCTTCTTTGAAGAGGCTTTCACCACGTAGCGCTCCCTTACTGAGGGCTTTCTAAAACATTCCGTCCTTCAAGACCGGGAAAGAGCAAAAAAAAAATTGCTTCCAGCTCGCGACTTTTAAAAGATTTCTGTTTCCAATATATTCTACACTAGAGGAACGGTTTTTGCATGTAAAGTTTTTGCTCAATGTCCGTATTTTGAACCAAAACATGGTTTTGATGATCAACGTGTCAAACAAAGTAAGAAAATGTCATAAAACAAGCGCACGTTTTTGTTCAAACGAATATTGAGGCGTACCAGTGATTGTTACGAAAGAAAAAATGATTTTTTATGACCTCACGCAAAATTGGACCTGAAGCAAGGCAGTGATCTAGGAACAAAGAACATTTACCTAAATTGAAGGCATCATTGTATAAACGGTATTAAATTTTCCCCCAGAAATCGTGCATGATACTGAGAGTGAAATAATATTTTCTCACTCATGACTGTACATAGGAATATATTTTGTACAATTTGCCTCGTGCAAACAGAAAAGCAATGTTAACTGGATGTGATTCTGAATGGAACTGCATCCCATTTCTTCTAATTCCTGAACATAGTTCTTTTCATCCATGTTCCAAGCTCGGAAAGCTGTTACACTGTGTGTGTGTGTGTGTGTGTGTAAATCCAGAGCTACAACAAAAATAATTTCTGAAGTTTCGCTTCGTTGATGCTCGTTGATTTTAAATGCAACTTATTTTCAAGACTTGTCTGCCCGACATAAGTTAATAATTTGTGCCAATTTTGAAGCCAGACTTGGCAAGTGGTCTGAAATAGTCGGCAAGCTACCAAGAAGCGTTGTGTTTTACAATCTTTACTTACAGTATATCTCAGGAAACTGTTCGTTTGATCGATTTCAAGCAGTGATATCTTCGAAAAATGCACACTGCAAAGTTTTCCAAAACCAATTATTGAGCTGAAATTCATTCAAATCCTAACCAATCAGGGTCTATGAAATGAAATTCAGACTCGAGAGCAAAATATAAATTGCTGAAATTTATAGTGTCGACTGCCAACCGATCTGAAAACATTCCAGCGTAATTACTGCTGCAGATTTTCAGTTGGACCACGAAGGATAAAGCCTAAATTTGACGCACTGCAATTGCATTTAAATTTAAACAAGTTTCGGAACGTCCGACCGACCACTCTGACATTTAAGCGTCCTCGGCAGCTGTACATAAGAAATTCTGTTTCAGTTTAAGTTTTCCCTTCGTGAAGCTTGCAGCTGACCCATATATGGAGCACGAAAATAATTTGAAGCGGTGCGTGGCATTGTGGAGCAAATTCTGCAATTCCAACGTGCGATTGCTTTGCAACATTTTTGAGAAAATCGAAGAGCATTTGAGGTGGAAACAGTTTCCTACATTTCTCACTATATATATTTATTGTTCTGTGCGTAACGAGAACACGTACGTACGTGATGTAGTCAAAGTCATGACAATCAGAATATTTTAAGCTAGAAATGAGTTTGAAATCAATCATGTCGCAGCCTGCATTTATGAAACAGACTCAGACCTAAACTTGTATAAAGTTAAAACCCAATGTTGTTGGCGTGATTTTATTGTTCATAATGAATTCTAACTGCTATTTTGGTATCTGCAAAAGTATCTGTGTTGATGGGACCTGTATTTTATGGACGTAAAAGTTTCCTTTAACACCTGGACGAGACGTGACAACAATGGACTGAAATCTGTAATTATGCTAACAGACCGCGATGGCTTTGAGCCAGTCAATTATTCTTTCAATTGTGTGAATTAGACTTCAACAAAGGACTAATATTAATTTGTTTTCCGGCGTTCAGTTGGATTTAGTGAAGCCTTTTTAATTTGATAACATTTGTAAACAGCTCATCTTCCATATACATTGACGCATAACCCCGCATATGAATTTTATAAACATACATTCTAGAATTTCAGTACGAGGCTTGAATATCAGTGGCTCATTTTGTTTCATCTAAAACTACCTTCAAAGTTTTGCTACATCGACCATTTCAGGTAGGTGGGAGTATTTTATAGCTGCTCTCTGTGTGCTGGCTGTACATCTTTTGATTTTAGACGAAGAGAAATCTGTAGCAAATTGAAATTACATACGAATTCTATCAGATATTTACAAGTATATATATTGTGCGTATTTAAATATTTCCCTAATTCTTACAAGTAATCTGTATACCGATCAAGATAAAATCAAAATACTATTTTGAAACAAGCAGAAATGCATGCCGCAGTGCAATACTGTTGCAATAAGAGTGTTCCTTAGCCATAGTAAGCGACCTAAATCGCGTTTTTTCCACGTAGACTAAAAGCTAAATTTACTTACAGTACCAGAAACAAATATCTCACCATTGTCCATACTTTTGAGTGCGATTGCTATTTTTTCGACTTTCCATTCATTCGGAAATGTTGAGAGCGTTCATGTGTCAGCATGAGCTCATTAATTTGACATCTGATAAGAGCTTTTGATCAATCTTTTCCAGTGAAATATAACAACACACCGCCGCGTTATTTTAAGATCGAAAAACAGAGCACATTTGCCAAATTCTTAACATTTTCGTGAGGATTTTTCATTTACGCTGAGTTCATTTCTTGAATTTCACATACTTAAAATGCATTTTAAAACGAATTCATTTCTCTAACAATTCGCCCTGTTTCTGTTATTTGCGTCCTGTCTCTCACAATGCGAAGTCTGTCAGATTACTGTGCTAATTTTGGCTGGATTAAGAGTTCACTGAGGCGTAAAACTGAGTCAAAATAATTTTCCCTGCATTAGAGCTGATATCACTCGCTCATCATTGATGTCTCGCAGCACAAAATAGAGCATAATCCAAGCCCTGACAATAGGATCCAATCTTACTGAAATGTTGTTGGGCCATTTTTATTGATGGCATTTAATGAGCCCAGATTCTGATCATTTCTAAGCTGGCAAAACAAGTTGTTGTTGCACACCGTAAGCTTTCAGTTCGTTCATAGAAGAAAACAATTTTCGAGTACCAAAATTTCTTTCTCTCTTCAGCGTTTTAACCTGAAACAGCACAGTGAAGTCTGTTAAAGGAACTTTCTTTTCGATTTCAGAGTTCGAGAACAAACACTTAGCAAGAAGGAAGAAAACAGAGAAAAGGAAAAGAGTTTTAAGAGGTTTAAGTTCGAGGGTTGGCAGAGATTGATCTCTGTTGCAGATTGCTTCTTGTAAGTTTAGATGGGAACTTCTGCTACGAAAATCGTCGCAACGTGTTTTCTCATTTTCATAAAATCATGAGGCAGGAAATAATATAGCAAAGTGTGAGGTTTTTACATTCTGACCTTACAACTAATTTCTGCTACCTCTTTTGGTTTTGCATTCAGTAGATGGCATTGGTGTTGGTCAAACGTGTAGCGACACAACATGCCCTTCTTGTTTTGTGAATCATTAACGCTTGGTGATCCCATCATTTCATGGTGCTCACCGAGCACAAACCGTCTCAACAGTTTTTTGCATGAAGGTTCATTCTTTAGGAGTTGTTGGAACATGTCCGCTGCAGTCTCGAGTTTACCGAACGCAGCCAGCGTCGCTGCTTCCCGTGTCCCAGAGCATAAAAAGCTCTCTCTGCGCCATCGTCATGCGCAGTTCGAGCACAGGAGGGCTGCTGTTTTTTTGACCCCTCGTGTATTAGGAGCCTAATGATATTGTGCCACGGGGCAGTTTTAAGACGGCTGGTCATTAGCTGCCACTGGCATAATAAGACACAAATTGGATGACGCCTTGTTTAGGCTTGTTAGCTCGCGCAAAGGAAAACAATGCACGAAAAATATTCTAGCATGATTTAGGGGCGTTCGTTGAGAAAAAAGATGCCCCAGCAGCAGCGTGTGCTGAAGCTGGCGGAGAAGAAAAACCTCGTGATCTAGAATTAAAAAAGGAAGTTAGGGCAGTACTGCGAGGATCGGCCTCTGCTGGTAGCAGTAAACATTGTCTGGAAGAATCGATTATGATTGTGTTCAAAATGATTGTGATAATCGATTGTGCTTGATTATCCATCATTTTAATGGAGAGCGATTTTGCTTAAATGTAATGATTATCAGTGTGCTAAAAATATACAAATCTATTTCCCATGTCTTATACGTTATCCATTTGAGAGCGGGCGCGAATTTATTTCAAATCAGTCACATAAAACAGCGAAAAAGATTCTTAGAACGAAAGTAAACAAGCTGCTATCTGGAATGTAGTTACTTCGGCCACACTCTCACGTGGAAATGAGATCGACTTTATTTTGAAAATATTTTTCAAATTATTGAAATCTCAATAAACTTGAGGTTTTGAAAAAGAATTTCTGATTGAAGCTAAGGCCAACAAATTTTGTAAAATTTTGCGTCTCTAAGCTTAGAACATGATGGTCGAGAACATTAGCGGTGTCGTGATAAAACTTATTTTTCATTTCTTTCACACCCCATACTGTAATTTTGTTCGTCAACCGATCATAACGAAGCAGCTGTGATTACCACGGCAGCAACTTCTGGAATATTTTCTTACATAGCTCTTAATGCAGTGATGAAAATCGCACAACCCATGCACTGAAGGCTCGGGCAGGCAAACAAATTCTAGTTGATAATACGTTTATTGTGGAACATGCCCAGGAAACGCGCTGTGGGAATTAATATTTGCAACTTTAGCCTTAAAATCATTCAGAGAGGAAAAATATTATGGCGCAAAATTCTAGTGAAGGGTTTATCGCGTACTCGGGCTTCAGTTTGTTGGTAAAATTATGTATGAAAGGGTCATTTAAAGGATTCCAGCGTTTTCCTGAACAAAGAATATCTTACAAACTCTAATGAACGGAAGCGACGCGTGACCCACTGTTAAAAGTATGAAAAATCATTTTGCGAGAAGATAATGGTGGTGATACACTCAATGTAAAACTATTAACTACGTCCTCGTTAATAAAAATAGCTGCATAAATCATCATGGAACCATTCTCGGTTTTTTTTTGCTCCTGAGCTCCCTCGCCTTGAGCCAACTTGTTTCTGCCTGTTGTACATCCATTCCTCAATAATGTTAAGCTATTTTCAATTTGTAAAGAGGGATTCTTGGATGAAAAATTCTCATGGCTAGTTTAGCTGCAATAGGTCTTTCCAGATCCATTTTCCCAAAAGGTAACCTCCCATCCAATGTCCTCATCTCGAGGTTAACGTGCTCTGCTTTCCGTAGACTTTAATAAAATTTGCCATATTTGACCCAGCGAATGACGGGCGAAAGGCACAGCCGCTCTTGGGAAAGTCGAGGGCTTGATACCTTTGTTCTTTCTGCAACGAGCATGCTTCTTGGCGTTTCGCAAAGCAGAAAGTAATGCGAAATGTTGTGGTTCACCAAGAACTTTAAAATAGTTGGTCACAACATGTATGTCGCAGTCTTAGTGTTTCTTTAGGTGTCCTGGAGATTTGAAAATTTCTGTCAGAATACTTCTTACCTTTTATGAGCCTTACCGTCGTTAAAAAAAACATGCACGAGTGAGGAATATCATGTGACCTCATTTGCACGGCGACTTACGTTGGCATCGCCACAAAATTTTCGCTCGTTAGCACACTTTTCCTGAAAAATAATGGCGACATGTTTGGAGATGTAGTGATCGATTGTTTACCGAAAGAAATATGTTTTGAAGCTCCTTCTATTCAAGTGTGGGGAACGTTGAATCCAGCAATATTTCTTTCAAATGTCTACGTAGCTGACTGTTGTTTCAATTGCATTAGATCAGGGATTATTTGCACTATAGAGAAGCGTGAGCAATATCAGTAGATTTCATACAATGTAAAAGTACATTTTAATCAATTTTTGCAAGCGCAATTCCTTACGTCAAAGTAGAACTGCGCTCTCATTAGCTTCCGGGATGAAAAAAACTCTCCCTGCGTGAAAAACACAAATTTTGTACTTCAGTTCACAGCTCACATGTTGCGCAGCTGCCGTCTGTGTGTACAATCCTCATCGATTTACATTTTTCTGCTAAAAATTAATACATCCAACTTCCCAATGCCATTACTTCTACGAGGTTATTTACTCTGTTCATTACACCTTTCATTTTTTCAGAAGCATACTCTGGCATTTGTGATTGATTTCTCTGCAGCAGTGGTGGGGACACAACAAAGAAAGTGAGCGATGGGAGAGGTGTGATGCTGTAATATTATTCCGAGATATAAAAACGAACGCTTTGAAGCTCTGCAGAACCTGCGCTCCATTTTCCATCGCGTGGAGCACATGTTCCGCTTGCGACAATCAAACAGACGCGTGCAGTCCTCTAATGAATGGCGTTTGTGTTTGACGAGAACCACCGTACGTTCAGGTGCAGGCTGTGCTTGTGTCGCTATGATGGATGGGTGTCACGGAGCGAAATTTTTTTCTGGTGTAGACAACAGAGGTCTGAATGAACCAACATTTGGAAAATATGTGATTAAATTAGAAACGCCAGTTTAATAATCCGTGAATGTTTTAATAGACAGATAAAAACATCTGTTTAAAATTTCTAGTTCGTTAGCAGGTCACCAGTACCTTCATCGAAAGAATATATTTGCGTTATAATTGAACGGT
Organism: Platorchestia sp. MABIK; assembly: GCA_014220935.1. Lineage (NCBI taxonomy): Eukaryota > Metazoa > Arthropoda > Malacostraca > Amphipoda > Talitridae > Platorchestia > Platorchestia sp. MABIK. Next base: position 69,535 of record JACJUY010006481.1, on the reverse strand, counting down.
AATAGACGCAAACGAATGCAAATTTATTTCTTCGAGTGACAGTGTTAGGCAGGTGCTCTCAAAATTAGATTGAAATGAATGTCTTCAAATTGGAGAGTTACAAATTAGCATTTAGTAAATGCTATGTTATACATTAAGAGTAATGTAATAGCGAACCACAAAAGGCGTTTCGGAATTTTTCAAAGTTGCAGAGATTTAAAATAACCGTAATTGGACTCGTATTCCAACTTTCAACAATGGTCAAGTTCTCCTTGAACTAGTAATTGCTCTACTCTAACTCGAATTACGTGAGCTAAAGTTTAGGTAATTAAATACCAGAAAATTACTACATTGCGGAACATTTCTATTGGGGCAATAGAATACATGCACTTTGTGTTCTGATACGCAGTATTAGATTTGAAACAAATGATTCGATGATAGATTTAAGTTTGCGATTATTTTAAAAATATGAATTCTCCCACAAATTTATTATACACCGCATTTATTTTTAGATTATCCGCATCACAGGAACCAAAATTCTACAAAGTGTCATCCGGTTACGCTCTCTGGATCCTCCTTACGAGACAGCTCTACTTGCTCACATCTACCCACAGAATGCTAAGTGAAATACCAACTGGTGTATTTAAAATCATGAAAAATACCGGCCGACAGATAAAACTCGTACTGTGACTAATGTATTTCATATGACAATGAAGAACACGATACATTTCCATTAGGCTGATTCTTAAAGAATCTCATGCATATGCTAGAAAAAAGAACAAATATTAAAATGGACATTTTTATTATTTTATGGCAAATGTTTCGGAATATTAGAATTCCATCTTTAAGGACATGAATGTGGCACATTCATGGAGAACATGAATGTGGCATGACGCCAGTGAAATAAAGAAAAGTGAGACGGCCCATTCTGCAGGAGTGCTTTCGCTCGTCCGAAACATGGGTCTCTAGAAGCAGATGTGGCGACTGCCAGTGCAAATCACAGATGCTTCCAAGCGGCAACGTGTGAAGTTCCTCGAAACTTCAAATCACAACAACTTTGTGGGATCCTCTATTGAATTATAGCCACGTTTTCATGTTTTGCTCATTAGTGAAACAGTTCAATCACAACTATCACATCACTTTTTTCTGAGTCAAATGGAGCTTTATAAGGTATTAAAGTTAGTTATGACTGAGCATCAAAGTGCATTCGCGATAGGTTTCGGTTATTATTTATATTCTTGTGAGTGCAATCAGGGTAAATGTTGAGCAAGCAAGCAATTGTTTCTGGCAGAACATTTGACTTCATTCTTAAATTCCAACTAACAAAATGTTACATTAATCTGCGTTGTATCTCGAAGTTATTTTCAAATACTCAGCAGGAAAATGGAAAACTCGTTCCTTTTTCGTTATTTATTCTGGCACTGGTAATATACTCGTATTTGCTGCGCCGCATGTTTTATTATGAAGCTTTACTACTGACTAAAATGACCGTAGTCGAACACGACGTATGATTGTTTATTTCATTGCTGCGTTCATGATTGCTTCGTCATTCTTTCCACCCTCAGCACAATTCTATCATGCTTTCTAACCTCAGCACAATTCTATCATGCTTTCTAACCTCAGCACAATTTTATCATAATTTCTAACCTCAGCAAAATTTTAACTCACTTTCCAACCTCGGCACAATTTCATCATACTTTCCAACCTCAGCAAAATTTTAACTCACTTCACAAACTTCATCTGAATTTCATTAATCATGACCCTTACTGCAACGGAGCGTACACTTTGATAAAAAACTTTGATTGGAACTCTTTGCTTGAAAAAAAAACATATTTGCATAGAATCAGGATGCGCAATTTTTAAAAAATCACGAATTTGAAGTCTCTAATTAATCTTCTATCCTTCAATCAAAAATTGCATCGCGTAAATTACTAAAATATATACATCTACTTGTAAATATTCTCTAAAATATTATCATTCGAGAACGTTCAATATTCAGCCATTATTTTTTTCAAAAATAGCTTACAAAATTAAGGGGCATAGATTTCTTCAGATCAGTTAGTTTATCGTTTTCCTAGTTCGACCATGAGAGTGATCTAATGCATTTTTAATTTTTTTTCAGTTACTGAAATTTTACGACTGTGTTCCGAGCAAGTTAATTGCTACGTTTACCAGGACTGTAAATTGAGTTTTTCTTAAGAAAGGAAATGCTTATTTGATATCAAAAGATCGAATTGAAATTCAGGAAGTGAATGCAAACGCAGGAGTTCCAATTTTCAGTGCATCTTAATTTGGAGACATCAGTTTTTATGAGTTATATGTTAAGTGAGGGAATTTTTTTGCGCAAGTACTTTGTAATGGTGCATTTGACGGAGTTCCTGGTACAGCCAGGTATTTTGCCAGCGGTGCTGAGTCACAATACTCAGGGATGTCACTCAGAGACGGTGGTATCCCTTCCAAGTTTAGTGGTGAATTCACTATCCTATATTTTTTTTTTCAATCGATCGTACTTCTGGGAGAAAAATAAATTCATTTATCTTTGTATTCATAAGGACTTTCAGGCCACATCGCAAGGGACAAAGATTGCTACGAAGCCTGCATCACTCAATCCACTTTAAGATAACTTTAAACTCATCACTTTGTCACTGCGCACTCCTCGACTGACGCAAAAAATAGATATTGGTCCAATCACTCGCTAGAATGGCTTCAGTTAATATTTTATTGTTTATTCATGATACATAAATCTGTTTAAACTTCATCTAACTGGGCAAAAATTTCACTCATATCTCTGATTGGCACGAGCGTAATACCTTTGAGCTCTCTGATTGAATGGACTTCATTTATACTTTTGAAAGAGCGAGTATCGACTTGATCGAGGTGTACTTACGCGACAGAAGCGATTGGATTTGTAATTATATTTTCCCTAAGCCCAATAAAAGATATGCCTTCTACGCAATCTAAAATGGTTAGTGTTTTGGCTTTTAGGGTGGAGAGGATTTTGTTGAATACACAAGCATTTTCTCAGTAATAATTGCTTCTGAAACAAAAGCTCTATGTCAATTTATTAGCTAACGAATATTGATTTTTGGATCGTTCTTTTTCAATTGTTTGATCTCATTATTTATGAAAATGTTCTGCTAAAATAGCTCGTTTTCTTTCCGACATGCGAAGTAAATCTGCAAATTTACTGTTCTCTTTGAGTCGAAAGAATGCTGTTATACATAGGTCTGAGAGTTCCAAATTTAGAAAGTGAAGTTAAAAACACAATGCAAATGATTCATGTTATTCAAGTTGAAATTATCGTTTGGGGAAGTGTAGTGTGAAATTCCTATGAAAGTGTTTTTTATGGCTATTCGTTCATGGCTGTATCAAAAAATTCACCCTCTCAAGAAAAGACGAAGCGAAAAATGTGACGCCTGGTATCTAGAAGGATAATCGGCAACGTACGTGATGTCTAGGAAGAGTTCAAGAGAAAAGAGTATGAAGAGGCTTTCTAATATCTTAATGTTCGTGATGCAATATGTGGGAAACAACAATGCTAAGGTGGAAAATATCATTGAAAAATTTTAGCTGTGTTTTTCGCTCACAAAATTCAACGGATAAGCTGTAATCTTTTTCAGAAGTTTTTCAACATAATACCCATTCTTTTAATTTTTCCGAAAAAAATCATTAAGAAAAAATTTAAAAAAACACTCGAAACAAATAAGAATTGTTGCATGATTTCACAGCTATTATGAATATTTCAAAAAAATCCGTCGGAAAATGACAGACTTTGTTTTCACCAGTCACCCAGAAGTCCCCTTCAGTCTGTTCTCAAGACTTTTCTAGAATATATTGTTCACATCTAGCCCATATTAATTATTATTGAAAAATTAGGCATCAAATCCTGAGTACACCAATTCATTGATCAGTCTAGTGTGCAACTAGGTTGAGGGAATTAGGTTTAACACAATTGTACACCTTAGAATAGCGTTGATGATAGGATGCCCTAGAAGTCGCTGAATTTATTCGGGCCCAAAAGCAGTTATAGATAAATCTATCAATTGCACTAGATTTAGGAAAAAATGCAATCTGTATCACTTGTGGTAAATATATTGTTTACAATTGTTAACTCTTAGGAATGAGATTCAGAAATGACTGAGATGAAACTCTACGTACGGCATCCGTGGAGTTTATTTATGCCACTACATGTTTCATGCAATGAGCGTTCTAACGGTAATATCGTCTAGTTTCATGAGGTGGTTCTGGGATCGAGACCGTCCAGTGGTGTCGACCTTGCTATACTGCTCGAATTTTGGTAAATAAAGGAAATTAAACACATTTAATGAACCAAAATTTCTGTCAACAAAGCGCCTGGACTTCACTATTCAATTGAAATGTTTGCATTACGCTTGCTATCCAATTAATTATACATTAAAATAACGGGATGCAATTAGAGCCACATTAGTTCCTGGTAACAGCATGAGCTAAAACAGCCGCTAAAACATCATTCGCAGATATTGAGGTTAAATCTTTTTATTTCAATTTTAACAAGGCAGTAGCAGCCAGGAGACTGAGGCGTCTATATTAGGTAAATTATTTGCGTTTTGCATTTACGGGTTGACCTAATGACCTTGTAGAATTTAGCACTTCATAGTAATCATTATCATAAATTTGTCCAAGTTGGGGACTGCACAAAACTATAATATGTAGTTTAACTGGTTGCATTAAGAAGATGTTCTTATTTTCTGCTCGGGAATTCTTCCATTAACTGAATCCGTTCCGACTATTTGGGAAGTTCTTAAAAATTTTCACACTTCTCAAAATTTAAGTTGGTCACTGACATTTTTTTTGCTTCCTTAGACTTTTGAACTTACTATTTAACAGAAGTTTGAACAGTTTAAATTCTCGAATATATTATTTTTGAAAAAGCTAAGTCAGCTATTTTAAATGTTCTTCTTTCATTCAGCTTCGCCCATGAAATACTCAGCAATTTATGACTATATAAATAAGTCATTACAGCCCATTGCATGAGAGTTTCCACCTCACTGATCATATTAACGACAATCCCGTCAAATCCATCAAACTTGGGGAGCTTTTTCTCGTGACTCTAGCGGGGTCTTCCTCGACTTTTTGCGAGCTTGTGCGCAAGATTGCTAGCGGTTTTCACGCGAGACGTGCGATGTATTTTAAGAGTTTATGCCTCGTTACCGTGACGTTTGATTGGAAGCCTCACTCGGTAGGGGACTGGGAAATTTTATTCGTAAACTTCCGGCGCGTATGAGAACTTGAGACCCTTAAAAGCACTCAAAGTAGAACTCATTAAATTAGAGCGTGCTGCTTCGCAGGCGACAGATGGTCCTACTTTTAGAGCACCGTAGAGTCGTTCACTTTTTATGGAACTTTAAAATGCATTTCCAACGCCTGCGAGTTGATTTATCTCATGATGCGCTCAAATTTAATATGAAAAAGTTCCTTAAGGAAGTGAAATAAAATAATTTTTTTTGAAGGTGTGGTACGATCAGAGATTTGACCCTCAAGGTGTGGGGATGGTACTGTACGTATAAATACTCAGTCCTCATGTGAATCCTTTCGTTTCAGGGGAATAAAAAATTTTCTGGGTTACCACTCATAATTTGTGTACTTGTTCTGAACTGTCACAAACTATCTGATCGAGTAAAGTTGAACGATTAGCAAGGAAAAAATTCGATATAATACATTGTCGAGCTTAATTGGGTTCGCGACAATGATTTAGAATAGAACCTCTCGCAAGATACATTCCGATGCAACACGATTGGAACTGAACGTTTACTCTTAGGTTCACTTTCTTAAATGTGAAGACTATAACGAAACTGGCGAGACTTGAGAATAAACGGATCATCTCTAGAAGAAAAATGGCCCGATTTGCACACACAGGAATTCTCACTTGCCGAATGAATTTATTTTAAATTTGAAACTCCTCCTTATTCATGTATTACTATTTTGCTTCGCTTTTATTGTTGTAGCAACTCCTCATCTTTTACGTATCATTATTTCGCGTTGCGTTTAAATTCGATTATCTGAACTAGATGTACAGTGAGGGAGGTCAACTTTCCTGCTTATTAATACACAAGCCTTGAATGTTCTAAATGAGTTTTTAGTTGAAGTTGAGTTGGTGCCACATTCGACGCATTTTAAATTTTCAACATAAACTGAAACTAAATTTCTAGTCATTATCGCTTGCACCAAATCCATTGAGAGGGTAGTTAAGAAATGACGTGAAAATACTCTGGCAAATGTTATATCTGCATGGCCATCAAGTGAATCAAATTTGTTTTAAGTAACGTGTGGCCGGCAGCTCATCGCAAAATTTCTACGACTAATTAAGTAATGACTCAAAATGAAAAATTTTCAACCTTTAATCTAACTAAACCCTTTTCAAATGAACAGCTCATTGTTATGTTATTGTTTTTTGATCTGCAATGATCAAATGGTCCCTAAAACTTTCAGCTCAAAATTTTTTCCGAAAAATTGGTTAAATAGTTATAAGATATCGGTTACTCTAAATCGGTGACTTTTTTTAGAGCACACCCAGTATACAAGAGAAAATAAAATCTGGCATTTATTACTGAACGCGCTTAAAATATAATTACATCGTGGACAAATGAAAAATTAGTGTCTCATTCATTGTAAACCTGTTCTTATCACTGGTTACAATAAAAATATCATATAATATACGAATAAGAAAACTTGTACTTATCACTAGTTACCATAAAAATATAATAAAGTATATAAAAGAAAACTTTTAATTTTCACTAGTTATAATAGAGGTATAAAACACACGGCATGCTCATAATAACGAAGCCAAATACTTCACGTCAATGTCTCGTTAAATAATGGCAGAGCTGTGACTCGGAGACATTCGTATAATGGGACCGCTTCATCAGAAGCGAATTACTCCTCAGAGTTGCACCAGCCTCAGCTCCTCGTATTGTACATGAACGGTCGACGGCGCCGCCACCTCGACGTAATGAGCACAAAGCCTTTTCTGATAAAGCTTGAAATCTTAGTCTATTCATGGCCAGCATTCCGGGACTCCATGAATGCCTACAGGCCTCCAGGCCTCTCACGGAAATCAGGGAAGATCAAATACTTGAATTTGGATCAGAGTTTCCAAATAAAAGAAGTAAGACGGATCGCCAAGCCACCTAGAAAATTTCTCTGAGCGATCGGAAGAGTCCTGACTGAATTTTGGGGAGCATGAGTGATGACTGCGGTGAGAAGAAACGGGGATAGCGGTGGAGAGTGGGCAAGAGGAAGGTTCTTTAGGCTGAAAAAAAAGGAAGAGCTGTCGTGGTCGTTGGTATCGAAGAAGGAGAGAAAGGACAAAAAACACTGGCGCAGTTCACATCAAACTCTCATTTTAAAGTTCATCAATTAATTGATAGCTTGAATTCATGGTATTTTTATGCAAAAATTCACCTAAGTTATAGCATGTAATTTGGTCATAGATTAAATTATATAACTATAGGGGGTAATCATCCCAAAATCTCAATTAAGCGAACGATTCTTGTCAATTGAGGAACTGATGGGCGATGAAGATACTGCAACGCGCGTTCAAGATTTCTGTTTGCTCAAGGAGCAAAACTGGGTTATGGGAAATCATGATTTCTATTCCATAAAATTCTCAAATATATTTCGTTCCAAATGACTCCTGAGTAATCTTTACAAGATTGTAAGTCTTCGTTTGAATGTGTCACCTCAACGGTGTCGTGAAAAGATGGTTTAAATTTCAGCTTAAAATTGCAGCCAATCAAACGTACACAATATTTCATAACAAATTGAAAACCTGTTTGAGATTTTTTTCGAGCAGCAATCCCGAACAAAAATAAAAACATTTTGGACCTATAGTAAAACGCTGTCTCATTCATTGAGAAAACTTGTACCTTTTCTTGTAGCAATCCACGACAAAACATAAAAACATTGCGAACACATAATAAAATGCTATCTAATTCATTGAAGAAAACCTGTACCCGGTAATTCTGTTCCTTGCCTCACACTGTACCCTGCGGAGGCAGAGATCACAACACGAGCAGAAGCGACACAGGTGCCGGTCTGAAGAGCGCGCCGCATCTCGAGGGCGCCGTGTTTGCCCAGACAAACACCGCCGGGCCCCGGCGCTTGAGAGAGACAAGCGTGTCTTCCCACGGGCACAATCTTTGCTAATTCCTGTCGAGCCTATTCAAAGCGTCCGTTAGTAAGCGCAAGCAGTCGAGACACTTGCTTTCTGTCAGTTGCAGCGACAATTAGGTGGATTTTGCACCCTCTCAGGGAAGTTGTTGTTGTAGATGTTCAGTTGGTTATAAAGAAAACAGGAGACTATGTTCATCACATAGCATGGCTCATTTCTGAAGCCTGTTTATGTATAGGAGACTACGAGACTATTTTCATCGTAAGACATGGCTCATGTCTGAAGCCTGCGAGATAATTTTCATTGTATTAAATGGTTTATGACCGGATAATGTTTAATGAACTTCAACGTAACTAATTTCAGTTTTGTATCCTAGCGTACACGATATAATTTTCTATATTAAGCACGATTTCAATTCAATTTTGCGAATAGTATAAAGTACTTAATTAACTATATTATTAATTTCGTTTAAAACATTTAAAAGTGGACTCAGGTATTCCCTTTTCTAAAGTGTTCAGAGTGTGAGTGAATTAGTAGATCAGGTGCGACGTACGAGATCTGTTTTTTTTGTGCAAAGTTTTCAACGAAGAAAGCCGGAGTTCTGGTGTACATTGCATGCTTAACGATTGACTAGGGCTATTAAACAAACAGAGACGTGGAAGCGATTATCGATATTTTATCACTAATGAGGACATTTTCACCTCTACTAATGAGGGAATACCTGCATGGTGGTGGCCATTAAGTTTCGTTGTGCCGTTAATTATGAATCGCAGATACGCGAAATAGTCGCTCCCAGAACACATAACAGCGGTGTGTCTGTACAGTATTCCAATTAAAACAGCGGAAGAAGATGAGTGTAGCCATAAATCTGGACTGTGTCTCACTAGGATATCGTATGGCTGAAACACCCCCTTTTATCTAGGGGCTTCCCATATTCTTTTTTTAAATAACACCCCCTTTTATTTAGGGGCTTCCCATATTCTTTTTTTAAATTAGACATGAATTTTTTTAAAGGTGGGAAGCACACAATTTGAACGCATAATAAAAATTGCTTATGATTTGAGCCTTTAATTTACTTGATATAGGAAAATAGATTAGTTATGTACTAGCAGGACCCGTGAAAAAATTTCAACATTACCTAACATATGGTCATCTAACCTATCATAACCTAACCTATCCTAACCTATCCTAACCTATCCTAACAACCAAACCTATCCTAATCGAACCTATCCTGATAAAATGTCAAACAAATCAATGTAAAGGCCATCTTTTAATGTAACATTGAGGACTTCGGTATCCATGATGCCGCAAACTCGGACGAAAGCGTAACGGACGGACTAAGTAACTAAGGAACTAAGGAACAAAGGAACTAAGGAACAAAGGAAGGAACAAGCAGAATATTATATAGATTACAGGAAAAGGAATTGTTACCTCATGTTACACTGCTAATCCCAGTCAACAATGAAAACAGTAAGTACTTCTTTGTCCCCTATTTCTGCGTCTCTACTCTAATTCGTGAACACCTTCATTGCAGAATGTGCGGAGATGTCGCTTTGATTGGACAAGCAAGGCAATAACAATGAATTTTCACTGACCGAAGCTGGACAGCATGGCTTAGTATTGTGATATTAATTCTCACGATGAAAGTCAAATGGCCCCATTACCTTTTAAGAAAGTACATAAGCGAGAAAAAAGCGCTCACCACCAGGAGCACATTCATCACGACCTGTCGCAAAGCCTGTGGTGTTGAAAACTTATACTAATGCAACACCACATCATTCACACGAGGTAAAATCTCTACTGATCCAATTAAGAAAGCTGCAAAAAGTTTCCTTTTCATTAAATTTCAAGCAAAGTTTTTAGCTAAGAAGAATGCTGCGTCGCTAGCGGGTTAACAGTAATACACGGTTAGCATAAGCGCTTGTACCAGACCTCAGCGGTCCAACAAAGCATCTTCTTCTAATTGTCTCACTGAAAACCTCTTACGACACATCAATCAAGCTTGCAGCTCTCATGGAACACTTGGCATCACAGGTGACGCATCAATTGAGTCTCCACCAGGCATCAGAGACGAGCATCAATTAAGGCCGCGCTTGGCATCAGATGGGAGGCATCAGCGTTAATTAGTACGCCCATTACGAGCGCCATTGTGCTTCTTGACTCGCTCGCTTCAAACTTCTGCCGTCCAATGAATCATTATTGGTCTTCCGAGGTAGTGTACGGTGCCGGAATTCCTCATAATCTTCTCTGCTATTTGTGCGCATTATCAAATACTAACCAGCTGCCTCCATTTGAGGAAAATTAAAATAATAATTTAGTTGAGGGGCGTGAATGAATTTAATTTTGTGAATCTACGTCATTGATGGTGCTTAGATTAGAAGTATTTTGAATTCGTTTGATTAACTGTGCAGTTTGCAACAAGTAAAAAATTCATTGGGACTACATAAATCACTGCAACCTTTTAATCTTTTTTTATTAAGAATTGAATTGTACGCTCGGTAATTAAAAGAAAATAGCCTTTAATGCGTGATATATGCCAAATAAATCCCCAGTTAACCATTATTCGAGAGTGTATAACTCGAAAAATGATTTGATCTATCGATTAGAGTGGAATGATGCGTCGCTAGGTCCTGCCAGTACACGATGCTTCGTCAAACGCCTCATACTAACTCAAGCTCTGTTTTTGAAAAAGCATTAACTAATTTTTTTACTTCCACGTATTGCTCTCCTCCAAAAAAATATCGTTTAAGTAATGAGGACATATGAATATCTCTAAAAAGTAACACGTTGTATACGAATTGCATCCAGGTTTCTAAAAAATGTTTTCCTCTTATTGATAATCCGGGGCATAATTTTTTTAACTTTTTTTGTATTGTACATGCATAAAATAATGAGTGTGGCAATTGATTCAACATCACTCCATTTATAACGAAATTTAAAAAATTGGTTAGGAAATTTCTGGTATTGCGAGTCAGATTCATCTATTGAATGCTTGCATGCCACTACAGGCGCAATGCACGCAACGGTTTATATTGGAAAACGAAGTTAGTTTTGCCATGCACCTTGGAATTATGTAGATAACACGGCCTTTACTTTCATCTATAAACATTGTGTGGTCAGATAGGAAACAATAATTTAATACTTACCACGACATTAGTTTCACAAGCTCTAGCAGTAATGTTATACGCAGTATTTACAAAAAAATTGGATAGAGACTGTGCCAAAAGTTTAGAGCACAAATGGGGTAAATAGATGGATAAAAATGGGGTAAATAGGTGGATAAAAACGGCGTAAATAGATGGATAAAAATGGCGTAAATGGATGGATAAAAATAATTATAAAAATAAAATCAAAATAAATTAAAGTAGAAACAAGGGGGCTTACGATCACAGATTCGGATATAATGAGTAAATCCTCATCACGACATCGAAGTTTAAAAAAATGTGTAAACGTGTTCTGGTTGAAAACTAAATGTATGCGGTCGAACTCGCTCAAAAGTACAGCGTTGCTAACAGTTGACTTAGACAAAGTCTTCTTCAGTCAAATCTTCTACATGGATATACCCAAAGTATAGGATGGGGTTGTACAAATATAAAGTGTGACTTGAAGAATGGAGTGGCTTAGAATAATTCGTTGATATTTATCGAGAGAATACGTGAAAAATTTTACCAAAGTAAAATAGGACTAGGAAAACCGCTTGTATGACCTCTTTATGTGACAAGCCTGAGTTTGTTAGTCATGCTCTCACATTGAATAGGAGCAGACTACAGAGCTCCAAGGGCTGGGCGAAACAAAGTCCAAGCACTGTCGAAAATTTCTAAAAATGGAACAATGGATCTTCATAAACAAGTTTTCCAAAAACGTGACCGACATCAGATATGCCGAATAAACCATGTACGTCAAAAAAAGTTGCAGCATAATAAGCGCAGTGATGTCATCTATTTCTGTTACTGCACATCCCGTCCTCTTCTCATCCCACGCTATATTATAGTGAACTTCCAGGACCCGTGGAAATTCCAAGGACGATATCATCAATAAGCTAGGTGGACCCGTGAAAAAAATTGGGTCAACATTACTTAACAAAGTTTAACATAACATATTCTAACCTATCTTGTCCCAACCTATGCTTACCAAATCTATCCTAACCTAACAAACCCCTAACCTAACTTAACCTAACCTATCCTAATCTATCCTATCCTAACCTAACCTAACTTTAACTAATGTCATCGTTAAGCTAGGTGGACCATGGACCAGTGAAAAAAATTGGTCAACATTACCTGACAAATTCTAACATAACATATACTAACCTATCTGATACTAACCGAAGCTATCCTGATAGTATGTCAAATATTAAAAATGTGAACCCGTAAAAAATTTCATCATTACCTAACCTTTGCTAACCTAACCTTTCTTAACCTAACATATCCTAACCTATCCAATCCTAACCTAACCTATCTTATCCTGATATATCAATTCATGTAAAGGCTTTTTTTTTAATGTAACACTCAGGAATTCGGTATCCATGCTACAGCAAACTCGGATGAGGAGCGTTACTTACGCACTTAGTTTTAAGCGTATTAATGTATCTAGATGCTTTTCAAGGAGAAAGTTCACGGGCCTATTTCCGGTGTACGTTGTTAAAATAACTTTTTATTCACGCGGTGGTTCAAGGATGCCAAGCAATTCTCAATCTGTGATACATTCTGAAGACAATACAATTGACCATTTAGCATTCTCAGTGAAACGAGGGATAAATGAGCTGCCGCAGTTCAGACGCTAATTATAGTGAGGCGGTGCCAAAAATTGTCTAGTTACAGAAAATGCCAAAATCTACGGTTCATGAGCCTCGTGTCAGCTCATCGGATTTGAAACTACCAAAGATCAATTTCGGTGAGATCGTAAGGTAGCTTTCTGCTCACCCAATATGTTCTCAAACCGCCAAAGCTCCGGTAAAACCAAACCGAGAGTGGTCACTGCGAAATCTAACTTGAGAAATGAATGTCGGTGAGAAAACCATGAGGATATCGTCAAAAAACTTTGGTTCATCACCATTGAAGAATCAGAATCTTGTGCAGCTCACAGACCTCGTAAATTATGAATGACTGACTAGGTTGCGTAGATAAATACGAGAGTCCGTTCAGATGGTTAATTTTCTCCCAAGCCAAGTCCGATCACCTGTCCGACAGACTGTCTGGAAATTCCGTGGCAGGCATTCGAAACTTCCGAAGAATTGTTTTGAGACATCAAGGATCTGTCTATGTATTAGAGTAAGCGGTAATTTTAAAAATATGAAAATCTCCCTTTCCACTTCAGTAAGAGGTAAAACCGAACCCACATTCGTGCACCGCAAAAACTTTGACTTACACACCTAAGGCAGCTGAAATACACCAAAAAATAAATTCTTCACCTTCTCTCAGAACAGCACCTCTTCGCGCACGTCTGGTGCGTCTATACCTGTAACGCGAATAACCTCACTTTACGTTCCCAATTCGACAATTGTGTTTTTTATTGGTTCAAATCTCTGATTCAGTGGCATGTACTGCATTAACTTCGTGTCTTTAGAAGGGCAAAAGACGTGTTTGCTTCATTTACTGAAATGAAAGCGAACTGCATTGTTCAGGACGTTTTCTATCCGAAATTTTAAAATTACCTACAAAATTTGGTCAAAAAATCTCAGGCTTAAATACTTTGGTTTAAATAAAATCAATCTTTCAATTGCGCTGTCATCCTAGACTGCTTACCACAACCGCGACTACTGCTATTATTACTACTACTGTTATTACTACAGGTGCGAGTTGAATCTATCGAAAAGAATCTGACCTTTTTCGTGAAACTTTTAATATTTCTCAATTTTGAAATCGAACTGGAAAATCTCTAGTAGCTTACCTCATCATCAAAACCATCCGTTGGCACTTTTCTAGGATCGAATTTTTTAATAACATAGTATTCAATGCATAAGTGTTGAACAGGAGGACCGTATAAGGAAGAAACAATGCTAATTAAAACTTTCAATCTTGGCTTGAGGCCAGTAAAAATCATCAACATTTAATTTGTAGTTAAGATTAAAATGGCGCATGTATATTTTTATATAATTCAACTACCCGTTGATTTTACAAAAATATCGCATGTACATACCTCAGAGGTTCGCATTCCTCAAACAACTCGAATTATGCGGGATGTTCCATGACAGGTTGTGTGGAGTGGCAGATTCACATTAAACGAAAAAAATTAAAAGAAGCAATCATCGCAACTTTGATGGTCTCATGAGCAGTTAAATTTGGATATACGTGAGTAAAGTTCCTTAAATGAACTAATTTCGATTTCACGGAAGTTAATTTTATGCCAATGAAATAATTCTTCCGATATCATTGCATTTCCATTTAATCCTATAACAGGACTATTTACACCAATAGGAACCGGATAAAAATAACCATTTACTATAGTAATATATCAAAAGATTTTAACTCTTAATTTTAGCCTTTACACACATTTTTTCCGTAGCAGCAGTTTAGCTATCAAACTCAAGAACATGTAGGTGTTCAAAATAGGATTTTATTCAAATCCAACAGAAGGCAGAAACCGCAGACGCCAGCGCATTAGGCTTAGCTCTGCTGGCGGTGTGGGGGACTTGGGGGAGGGGGGGGGGGGGGGGGGGGATTATGGGGGAGAGAGCGCCCCCTCTCTCATAACACACTTGTCTGTAATTAATTGTTCTCATTAAACGAGGGGAATGCCAAAGTTGACGGCACGATCTTCTTCACGTCAGTTACGTTTGCATTTCACAGAGGAATAAATCAGAATGCCATGAATTTAAAGGATCATTTAGCTCTTCTGTTCTGTTACACGGCCAGGGTCATAATTTTCAAATATGCACTTCAATGTTTGTAAAATTAGGAAGTTATCACGTTAATTGGATACAGTTTTGAGTATGACCGAGCTAGATTTACTCGTGCGTAAATGCTGAAATTCTCAGTTGTCGTGAGTCAATAGCTGATTATCTGTTGAGCTTGGATGATGATCTTAAAGACATGACAAATTCCTGTTGATCAAATCAGGCGCTACACATTTAGAGGAGCTAGATACAATTTAGAGGCATACAGTATACTGTACATGTGTACATAGCATGAAGATGGTATTGAAAAGGTAGAGTTTCGTTTTGATTATTTTTTCTCCTTCAAATTAACGATGCTCAACATCAAGTGTTCATAGTAACAGTGACTGTGCTTTGCTTGAACGTACGATTTTACTCTGTTGCTGTACTTCATTTACACAGGGATAAAACTTAGATTGTGGCCTCTCACAGCACGACTTCTACAGAATCATTGAAGGAAACAATCTATGGAATTTACTTCGGAGCGTCAGAGCATTCAGTCAAAATAATTGTGGACTTTTGTGCTTTGTCACGCGTCATTGCCTCACGAGCGAGACGCAAATGAAATGGTGTCGTTTTTTGAGGGGTGATGCGGTGATGAATAATCAGAGAATTGGTGGTTGTGTTGAGTTTCACCTACTAAAAACACATGAAATTTTAATATTCAGCCAAAGAAAATGTTTTATTCCAACAAAGTAGATATACATCATATCTGAGCTCAACTCTGCCAACCACTGGATTTTCTAGTGCTTCAAAATCAATGCTTGGACGCATTGACGATTCCCCTCGACCGAGTCGGTACCCAATCCAGTGATTCGAGCGGTGAAGAGTGTTTATATTTTCTGGTGACCAGTGTAACAACTGGGCCGCGGTGACCAGCGTAACAACTAGGCCACGGTGACCAGTGTAACAACTAGGCCACGGTGACCAGTGTAACAACTAGGCCACGGTGACCAGTGTAACAACTAGGCCACGGTGACCAGTGAACAGAGTAACGTTCAATGGTTCTATTCGATCGTCCAACTTCACGTTGCGGATTTGAGTTTGGATTTGAGTTTTTTCCAGCCACTTTTCGCTATTTTTCTCAGCAATTTCTGATTAATTTCAGAGGTAATATTCTGAGCATGTTTATTTGCCATGTGTTGTTTAGTATTAATACTCCATACACTGCTGTCTAAACGCTGCTTCCAGTTGTGATAGCGTTGTGTGAGACAACAATCAATTTGATGATTTTATTAATACTGACGGGTTTCAATTAATGATATTGCAACTTTTTTACTTTAGCTTTCAATAGAATTGAGGGCTCTGATTCTACTGGAGAATTACAGTGAGGCCTAAATCTACTCAGCTCCGGTCTGAACTCTTGAGACAAAAGGAATGCTATTTGTAACCAACTCCTTCCCATCGTCCCACCAATGGCTTATTCAATCTTACTTAGACGTATCAATTTAATAAATTCCTTATTCATTTAGTTTAAATTGAACATTTTAATCAAGAATAGGCGTTTGGAGGCACTGCAAACCAGGATTTCCTAGAGGAAATAATTCAGCCTGATTGAAGGAAACATACGCAGCGACCGACGTGATCGGAAAATTAGAGCCCAGCGGAGTGGACCTGAGTCGCAGGTGTGGAGTTACGTAGTTCACTAGCGCACTCGTGCGGACAAAATTAGTGTTTTTCTATCCATGAAAAAATTCGTACTTAATTTATTCGGTTAAATAACATCCTCACCTATTCTGTCTTGGTATATCTTAACACAATTTAAACCAATAATTTCTGCTAACTTAGGGGCAGTTAATCAAATTGCGACTTAGAAGTTAAGGGTTTCTATCGTGGCATTCCTGAAATTGCTCGAAACAACGCCCGTGTTTCGTCCCTGACGGCTGCCATTATAATGGGAGGAAACACTATAAGCAAAGGAAAGATAATCTCTACTGGATCTACGCTACTTTTTATTTGTGCTAACTTAAGTTTGCTATGGAATATAAAACAAATTTTTAATTTACAAATTTCTATATCATTCCTATTTAAAGAAATAACGGTTTATAATCTAATTTAAATTTTTTTTTAATAAAGGGGGGAAACTCTAAACCATCTAATCAGAATTACATCTCAAATAGCAACAGGCATTAATTACATTACGATCATTACATTTCACAGCCTATCGCTCCAAGTTAATGAAGAAAATATACAGTATGTCCCATAAAAACCCGAACCGCGGATTTATTTTCCCGTATCAGTAATATCATCCTAAGAATGCCATAAGCATTTAATTTCAAGCAAAATTTTGATGGTATTACTGATACGGGTATTCTTATGATAGTATTACTGATACGGGTATTCTTATGATAGTATTACTGATACGGGTATAAATACTCGGTTCGGGTTTTTGTGGGACATACTGTATATCCATGCATTCGTACCGACCAAAATGACGGGCGTTATTTTTAAATTTGAAATACAATTCATTCATGAAGACCTCAAATCTCAAAGTTTCCAAAATGCCTGCACTTTTTATAGCTTTAAATCTTTGGGTCAGGTTGGTAATGTGACAAATTTTAAACCTTAAAATGGGTTAATATTCATACTTTTCATGAAGTCGGAAATATTTCAGGACAAATTAAAATTGCTTTTTTTAACATTTTGCTGAAGACACATTAGGAAATATGTTTTTAAAAATAATTATTGGTATACTAGATTGTATCCCCAGGGACTGATATGATGAGTTGGACCAAGAACGTGAATCATTTCCTCGTAGAATCAAAAGATTTGCATTATTGGCTGCACCGATATATAAGTTCAATTTTTCCAAGGTTGTTAGTATAAGTAGCTCCACCAATTTTTTCCTACCATATTACTGAAAGCGCAGTACTGAATTTTACCATATTGTCTTTTTGTAAGCAGAGTGTGGACCTAACGAAACTACCATCCTAACTAAATCGATACGGCTTATACTTTTCTTTCTCATTACCTTCTCTACTACGCTTTTTGAAAATTTCATTGACAAAAAATCATCTACTATAATTATGAAATCCGTATCACACACTTACCACGGTAGAGGAAATAAGGAAACAAGGTAGGTTTAAACCAGTCTTTTTTCCGTTGACGGCGTGGCTTGCTGACGTCACGGCAACGAACCAATAGCAGCGCTCATATTGCATTGACAGCACTGCTACCCACAAATCTGGCTCCACTATTGGCCCAGCGAAATTGCGTTTTGGTGACGTCATAAAGTTTGTCTGAAATGAAGCCTTTCTATTGGCTAGCCAAACAAGAGGAGGTGTATTTTCTCCCATTGAAATGACCCTACCTTGTTTCCTCTACCGTGGCACTAACCTTTTAACCAAATGTATTGCCTTGCCCCGAGCATTTTTCCTTACTTTCATACAAATCGCCACGCAGGACCCAGTTCAACTCTCACGTTGGTTTCTAATCAACAATCGATTGGTTGGGTAGAAAATTGATGAAAAAGTTATTTTACGTTGGCTTAAATCAAAGCTAAATGTGTTAAAGATAGTTTAGGAATGATAGGCTGGGCAATAATAGACTGTTAAGGTGAGCTGAGTTAAGATTGGGTGCGTTTGTTTAATTTAGGTTATGATGGACTACGACAACCAAAATTACTGCAGGCTAGGTCAGGTTTTTAAATTTGTAAATTTAATCGTGAATTGCTTTTTGAGTCGAGGTAGGTATTATCATTACGCCACTACCACGAAAAAAAGCGAAGCAACAGTGATGTTTTTGTATAGGTAAACCAATCTAGCTGCTTGTTTAATTTCCTTTTTCAAACATTTATTTTCTTAAGGAGTTTTTCCGAGACCTCCAATTCTCGTCTAACTTTGGTTAGCGTAGAACCTAGATGTGATTATTCTCTCAAAACGTTGTCTGCGATTGCGCTGGTCGTAAAGTTGATTTGGTTAGGTTGTAAAAAACAGACTGGTCAAATCGACTTACATGCTCGAAAAGTATCCATCCTTTGTGAGAAATGTAAAAAATATATGTGCTCAATAATATTTTCATCGTATGATTAAATTCCTTCAAAGAAAGGTCGCAAAATGGTTTGAAATGTTATCCATTTTCATTGGTGCGTTTTTGAGCAATTTACCTAGTGGTACACATTTGTCCCACTCCGTAGTCTATGTGATACATGATATAAAACCAAACTTAAATTGACTTAATTTTGTTGACCGTATGCTTTTCTTACGGGCCAGATTTAATTGAAGCTGTACCTACTCAAACAGATGGCCACTCTGCTTAAAACGGAAGTTTACTGAAAATTTGAAAACGAAAAATATTGGGATAAAATTAATCATTTTCCTCAAAATGAGTTTTGAAGACTAGCTCCATCCTCAGTTCTGTGAGACACCGAGTACGACCATTACTGCGTAACGTACGAAATCGGTGATAAATTGAAGTTTAAAACTTCTACCTATGAAAAAAATTAAAATTAACAAATATGATGAAATTATCATGCATTAACTTTCAGAAGATGATATGAAGCAACCCCGTTGTTTGAAACTGTCTTTTACACAAAATATGTAACGATTCTAACGTCACAAGGCCACATTTAATTACTCTAAAACTGCACAGTTCAACACGACTATGTATTTCTGAATGAGAAGGATGATCGAACAAATATTTGTTGCATTTACGAGAACTATTTCGAGATGCCCATCTATTGGAGTGGAGTTGTTGCGTCCCTTTACTTAAATGGGGGGGTTGGTGGGGGGTTGGTGGTTAATCGAGCAGGAAAATAAATATAAAATCATATGATATTATATCAGCAATAA
Organism: Platorchestia sp. MABIK; assembly: GCA_014220935.1. Lineage (NCBI taxonomy): Eukaryota > Metazoa > Arthropoda > Malacostraca > Amphipoda > Talitridae > Platorchestia > Platorchestia sp. MABIK. Next base: position 49,746 of record JACJUY010006481.1, on the reverse strand, counting down.
TTAAGTCCCTTGTGAACTAAAATTCATATCCTGAGTTAATTACTCCAATGCTTGATTTTTGCAACATTCTAATCCACACTACTAAATAAAGACCCCCGCTGAATTATTGAAGGTAATCCTCTAATTCTACTGAAACTCAAGCGCAATTTGTGCAGGCTCTCCCTTGGATTTATAGGACAAAGATTCCAGTCTTTGCTCAACCCGATTCCATTCGTTGGCTTGTCGGTGAGAGAGTACCATCATTGCAACAATGTAAAGGAATATCGGCACCCAGATTTCCACCCAGTGTCTCAGTGTTCGGGGCCACCCATTTTTCCATGGCTTTTGTTTTTGTTCAGAAGAAGAGCTCCCTCCTAAGTTCAATTTCACGCTTCGATTGGTTCGCTTGCAATCTGGCTGCGTAGCTCCTGGAAGCATACGTTAGTCCGTTCGTCGCTGCAGAGAAGTCTTTCTATGAGATTACCTTCCTTCGAACAGCCTGCATCAAGGGGTTTTAAATTAGTGGAAAAATGTTGAGCTGGAAGCGACTTCCTTCTTTCAATACGTCCGCTTTGAAGATGCGCAGAATTTGTAGCTGCGGAGTAGAAGGGCTGTGCTTGTTAGCCCGTGCAAGCGAGCGGAGCAATAAAACGAGGCCGCCGCTCACTTTGATGCAAGTCGTGTTTGCCGAGATGACGAGCCTAGGCCGATTGATAAAATCACTTGGAATCCTCCGTCATAATTTGATCCGTCGTTGACAAAACCTGCTCCGATAGTCAGTTATCAGTTCAGTGCAATGTTAGGGGAAATCATTAAAATTCCATAAAGTATTTGACAAAGACAGCGTACGAGCTGTGAATGAAGTCCCTTTGAAATAATCTAAATGAAATATGAATCAGAGCTGGAATATATCCATGTCTACCGTAAACATGGGTATCTCACTGAATTACTGTAATATACGAGTTATTACTCGATTTTAAACAACTCTTCGATTAGTTCGCGCTTAAAATATGGCAACGACTATTTTATTTAAAATTGTGTTTGTGTCATGTTCCGTTATGAATTCTGATGTATTAAAATGACCGAAATAAGTTGAGGAACATTTAAATTGAAACAGAATCGAAGCCTATGAATTTATTCGTCCAACTCGTTTTCGGATTCCAACGCTTGTTGATATTTACGCTGTAATTGATTTAGCTGACCTGAAAGTTTCTTGAGAACGTAGAACTGTTTCACTACTGTTATTCTTTGTATAATAGTTATGGTAGATTTTGGAATATCAGATCAAATTTTTTCTCATCAATGCTCATGTAAGACGAGCGTTTTGTAGCTAAAGCTAGGAACTGAACACTCGTATAACTTCGGGTCATTCTGATCGATGAAACTAAAACATTGTACTTGATTGATTATGAAAATTTGGTGCATCGCATTTGGTACCTGATTGAAAATTATTTGAGTTGCTGGGCAAATTGATTTCAGCGTTCGAATGGAGAGTCGTTCATATATACAGTATGGGAGTGTTCCTCGCTCTCTTGTAGAAATTGTGATTATTTTTCAGGTTTGTTCGTCACTTCATTAGAAATTGCAGAACTGTAAAATTAGAGAAGAATATTTTTAGAGATATTGGTCTACACAGCGATGAATTTTCGTTCTGCATTTTTGTATTCACTTCTTGATTTTGGGATTTTTGTATTTACTCCTTGTACTTACATTTTTTTCAGGATGTAACGTAGACAAAGAATAAAAAATAACTGATTCTTAGTTTCCTTTAATTTGTCGCTGAATCCAAAAAGTTTTAAAGCGGCGAATGCGAGAACCTAGCGGGAAATATGCTGTTAGATTCCTGATGCTTATTTTAGAGTCGTGCTTCATTAGTAGTGAGGTAGAGGTAATTAATTAAATATTTGAACGTGCAAGGTACGATTTTCTGATGCGTGCGCTCACTCCTCAGTAATTTAATTCTACATTCAAAAGGTAGAATTTTATCATGAATACTTTTAACATGGTAAAACAACGAGCCTCATAGAGACTTTTTACTTCAGGGAAAGTACAAATGAGGAGTCAGTGATATAAAACAATTATTTTAATGACGTTTCACAAAGAAGGAAAAACGATTAACTAATCGCACATAAGTTTCTCTGTGTCCTTGCCTGCTATGATACATGCAGTATCTTCTTGGAGCTCATCTGTGTTTTAGGGAAACTTTTCTGTACAGTCAGCCTGGAATCTATGCGTGTGAGAATGCACGTATTACTAGTAATTTCCATTTCTTATTGTCTACCAAGAATTTCAATGAAACAAATAATCAAGCAGCGATAAACTGGTTTCAGTCGAACTTATTAAGAAATCGCATTGTTAGAAGTGACCAATGAATCGAAGTCACGTTTTCAAACAATGAAACAAATTAGATGTGCTGCTATAAAGCTTGTGTATTGTGTTTTTGTGTGCGTTAGCAGCGTTTTTTCTTTATTTGGGAGGCAGAAAGTGCATTTTGGTGCTCAATATTTCCACGCTAGTAAAAATGCTATTATCAGAAAAGCGTTAATGGTTCGAATTTTAGGAGGGGGTCCCAGTTTAGATATGGCTGGTCATCGTATTCCAATCCAATCTTGAGAAATCGTTTAATACTTTAGACGATATTTTTTCAATATCGTCTCATGAATGTTTCCATGGAACTGAGGATGATGCATTTATTTTCCACGTACATGCGCGGCATATGAAACACCAACACAACAAAAAATAAAAAAAAAATTCGCTTCTATAGAAGTTGCTAGAAATTCCTGAGCGGTCGCAATTGGCGGAGCCGAACAAGGTTACCAAGGTAGGCGGCAGTTCCGATATTTCTGCTAATACGAGAGCCGGCTGAGCAGGGCTGCCAACACCTCAGCGAGGGGTGGCCAGTTGGCACCCTTGCTCAATATTATTTGGGACGTTGGCTGTTTGAAGACTCTTTCTCGGGGAAAATAAGCAAAGCAGCGTAACAGGGGCGGTGGTAACTGCGCATATCAGCTAACTTTAATAAATAAACGCGAACAGGTGCGGTAAGCTTAAAATTAGCGAGGGCGAGCTGGCAGGCTCCGAGCCATCGGAAGGCTTGCCACTATTTGGTTTGACTTCGCCTTCCGTCGTAACGTACTGGGGCTCTGTGCTGTGGTGCTGGGATGTTACCTTGAGTACAGCGCGCACTTGTAATTGGAGGGGTACTTTACAGCTGTCGTATAACGCTTTATACTCTGTGTTTGTTTTCACTTCAACTGCGGTATTATTTTCTAAAAACTTGGAGAAGAATCACGGATTGAGATTCGGTTTTTCGTCGTACCGCATATCTGAAGTAGATATAAACAAATTATTCTCTGATTGCGACAGTTTGCACTTTAGTAGATGAGCCATGCTGAGTGGAAATATTTAGTAATTCAAAAGATTTTTCGTCACGTGTCCGAGAATAGAAAGAAATATTCGATCGAGAGATTTCTGACCGTCGATATCCAAATAAAAATGTTGGTATTCTCGCTGTGCGTTTGTTGCTCTTGTTTTGAGCTGAACAAGAATCGTATTCTTGATACTGCTCTCCAACGGGAGACGTACGTAAATTTTACTACATCAATTTAGATGGGAAATTAAATTGAAGTTTTATCAAATGCATTGACTGGCTTAGTTAAAAAAGATTAGCAATGAATTCTGTACAGCCTTATGAAATACTCGGAATTTGTTAGTTTCCGATTAGCTTTACCTCTCTGTGACCTTCACATGTACTCTATTACAAAGCAGAAAATCATCGGTTCGTCATAAATAAAAGTTGATTTCAAAATTACCGCCCAGGGAGAAGAGTGAAACAGGAATTGACGACGTTCTCACATTCAAACTTGCTTGACGTCATGCGAAACACAATTTTATTCAAAAAGTTCGGATCTTTTTTCCATTCAGAGACAGGCTCCTTTTTAGCAGGCTTCGCTGTATAAGTATAGTTGCGCACTCATACACGACCTATCAAAAATGGCGAAATTTGATGCTGTTACAAAGATTACGTAAATCTATCCATAGTGGGCCAGAAAACATTGCTAAATTCACCATTTGATTACTCAAAAGTCCTGAATAATAGGGAAAAGGGTTTTATTTGATTTTTCGCGGTTTTTTTCTTCTGTCATTAGCTCTTAACTTTGCATTGTCGACTCTTTCTTTCAGGCACAGCGGTTTTCAAAATAATGACCATTTCCCTCAAACTTGCGGAGGTCAAGAGTATTCTGGATTAATTTTCACATAACATTTCCGGATATGAAAACACTGACAGAAATCGCTCATGTAAGACGGCGCTTGAGCATGAAGGACAGCACCGCGTGTCACAGAAGGAAATTAGCACCAAAAAACTGGATTCAGCCGAACTTATTAATAAATCGCATTGATATAAGTAAGCAATGAATCAAAATCATTGTCATGTACGTAAAATATGTAAAATACGTAAAGTACGGTCTCTGTCTCGTATGAGAAACTGTGTGAAATGAAATACTAGGGAACGAGTCATAGGAAATATGCATGATGTGGGGTGGCCGCCGTGGAGCCCCAACCTTACGCCGTGTAATTTCTTCCTTCGGGGCTTCTTGAAATATTGAGCGTTCAAGACGCATCCTACTGACTGACAAGATTTCTGTACCAGAATCACTCTAAATGTCAAAACTCTTCTGGACAATCCTAAGCTAATTAGAAAAGTAATGAGGAAATGAAAGAGAGATTTCGAAAATATCTCGAGAACAAGACTGTTTCAGAACGTACCTAATTTAGAACAGAAGAGCTTTGGGATAAATTGCGACACCAAATTTATTTTTATCGCAAACACTATTTTACTTAATTATCTTTGTAAATTAGAGATATCTTCTATAACCTAAAGTGCAATGTAGGAAAGAATTCACAAAACTTTCATCATGTGCAAGTCAAAAGGAAATAGTGTTCACTTTGATCACCATTACGACTGAATAAAAGGGTCTACAATAAAAAGTCTAAAGCTGGTAATAAAAGATGAAATTTTACTACAAATGAGATTAAACTCATTTCCCTACGATTGATGAAAACTCAGTGATTAAAATGGGGTTACATTTTTTCGACACACCTTGCATAGATTAATGCGTCAGTACCCAATGCGCTCCTTCTCCTGTCACACTTTCAATATTTACGAAACTAAAAAACAAGCTTTCAATAAAATCATGGAGAAATATTAATTCACGTTGTTGAGAGAATCGGTATCGCGCATGCGATAATTGAACATGGGAATTTACGTCGAGTGTTTTCTTTCATTTATTTTACAAATTGACACACAATAAACAGTTCAGCTTCCTATTTTGAAGCTGAATAACAATGTAAAATCTGAGTACGGGCTTAAGAAGATTTTGCTCCTCCGTAAGCTTTGTTAGGAGAGGAAGTTATTTTTAACTGACTAGTGTTACTGAGTCAACGGATAAGTTAGTATAAAATTGATGGTTAGGTTAAGATCTGATAGGATATTAGGTTAGCTTATGATTGATCAAGAGAGGTTAGGTGGGTTTGGTTAGGTTAAGTTAGGATAGGTTAGGTAATGTTAAGAGGGGATAAGTTGAGTTAAGGTAGAAAAAATTTAAGTTAGGATCGCATCGGATTGGGTCGGTTAGGTTATTTTGATTGCAAATGGCTTTTTCTTATGCCACAGGCTTGGGTTAGGATACGCTAGAATAAGCTTAGCTTGGGATACGCTACGAAAGCTTAGGATAAATTAGGATCAGTTAGATTGGGTTTGGTTAGGCTAAGGTAGGTTACGTTGTGTTAGAATTTATTAGGACAAGAAATTTAAGGTGAAGATCGCATAGGATAGCTTATGATCTGGTAGGATGAGGTTGGTTTGGTTCTTTAAATTAAAAAAATAATCGTGATTCTCTTCACGGATCCCGGCAGTCGTTTTATTAGTTGAGTAATCAGGTAAAATGACATAACCTTCCAACAACATGATTGGCTGAAGGTGTATTATAAGTGTATTTGTCACACAGACTTTACAGCCAATCGAATTTTCGTTCATTAATACTTGCCATTATACAGAACAAACATTAATACAAAACAAACTTATTCCTCCGAATAGATCCAGTGGTTCAAATCTGACTTTTATACTGAAACCCGTTTCACAAGTACTCTCATAATACATTTCAGTTGTTCCATACGAAAAATTCAAGTATTAATACATTGTATTAATTATCACATGTATGCATTAAAATGTGTCATATCTACTTAGTGCATTAAAATTATTTTTTGGAAATGATTCATCTTAAAGGTTGATTCCCATCAAAGAAGCTTGGCAAATATGAAAAATAAACCGAGCTGGTGGTATTTTTGCCGATTCTAAAGACCCTTCGTTGGGCCTTCTCCACAAATGCGCTCCTGACGATTCAGAGCTCCCAAAATTAAACATGCTGTTAATGAGAAGCGAGACCGCAGAATTCGGGAATCCAGTCCTATCATGTAATGAAAACCAGCGTTAAATGTTGAACTCGGTGTGCAACCGGCAAATGTTGTTCATTTTTAGTTTTATGGTTTTATAACGGCTATATATTGGGATTGGCTATTTTGTTCATTTAATGCTTTTTGTTTAATAGATTTCACTTCTCTATGAATTGTTCATTGCATTGATTTTAATATGTTTCAAGATATACTGATGTAGGGAAATGTCCCGAAGAGTTTACTGCTGTTATACAATTAGTGTTGAAGACACTAGTTTTTACGAATGGCTGAAGTTGGCCCTGATTCTATTATTTATCATAAAATAAAAACTATGATGAATACACTATGACTGAACATTACAATCGCTATCATACACTGGTATCATAGAACATGTATTCGTATTTTGAACAGAAATCTTTTCTCTACGACAAACAATACGGTTTTCGTTCTAAAAAATC
>JACJUY010006481.1:22689-34437 GCA_014220935.1 Platorchestia sp. MABIK | reverse complement strand
CATTGTACTAGACTTAAGAAACATTCTACCTCTGTATCACCTGTGGTAAATAAATTGTTTAAATTGTTTAAATTGTTTAAATTGTTTAAATTGTTTAACATCATTCACTGTTAAATCGATCCCTGAATATAAGTTAACATCGAATACATGTTTCAGAATTGCTGGTTAGTGATATTGAAACTGATGAATGACTGCCATCGAAATCACGGCATGATTGAAAGACTCTTATTGCATCATTTTTTCAATCATTGGGGAAAAATTATATTTTCTTTCTTGTGTCAGTTAGTTATATTATACTATGTATTATGTAGTGAAGGTCAAGAACTAATTAATTAATTTGCTCAATTAGCGTTCCAACATCATTCGGGTTCCCTCAGAGCTTATCTGAAATGAATGATCAAATCTGGTAATAGAGGCGTTGGTTTCGTTAAATAAGAATGTAGAATTAGCAGATTTGGCGAATCAGTTTACGACATCACTGCAATGTCAGATGGAGCTAATGATGCTGAAGCCAAATTATCACCATTAATTTTGAAGTGATCAGCAGGGAAATTAAACGAGAAAGTTCTCACTTCAATAATGTTAAAAAGCTTCTTATTTTACCTTTAACTTGAATTCAGATTAGTTTTTATTGTTTTTTTTTCGTGTTTAAATGTGCCTCTTAAAGAACAAAATGATACAATTAACCAATTCTGTTTTTTATTTATCTCTTTTTATATTGTGATGTTTATATTTCAAATTTTGCACTCATTCAATCATGAAATTCTCTACTGGATCAGATATTGTGAGCATGCTTTCTAACAGTTGACAGATAGCTGAAAACTAAGATCGGTTTTTCGTCAGAGTATTGATTTTTGTTCCTGATCTATATTGATTGAAACTTCCTAATTTTTAGTGTTTCTTCCTGCATTTATTCCTATACACGCTCCTTGAACGTTTTTTATTGGTTATTTCCTGATTTAATTGAGCGATATGTTTGAAAGACATTCGTTTGAAAAAATGCTGTTGGATTTCATGTACTGATTTAAAAAATATCGAAACTTTGATACGGACAAAGAGTTAATGATGACAGTTACGTTGAGACTAATTCTCAATTTAATGGTAATTTGACAAGTTTTAGAAGAAATTACATCGTTCGTTTGGCAAAAAGTTTGAAAAATTTTGTGCGCAGAACTTGTACACAGAAACGTAAATTTTGTACTGTAGTAATGGAATTTATCATTGTCAGAGAAACTGAATGGTTTTGAATTTGAATGTCACTAGAAATTACATTTATATGAAAACAAAATTTTGAAATGATAACTACACGTGACTTTGACATCGAAGTGAGAAATAAGCACCTACAGAAAACAACTTGAGCTAGACATCCACGGAAACAAAGCCGAGTATTTAGAGGGGAATTATATTCAAAGAGGATTGCGAACCGACTTTTGAGGTGTAGCACACCGACTAAAAATAAAATTGATTTGTTGTGTCTTTTGCGCCAGGTAATTTTGGGACTCAAAAACTATCTGTGTAGAATTCGGACTCTGCGCAAATTTGTGCAGAGTTAGAACCATGTATTAAAGTCAGAACATTCCGATTCTTAGAATATTGTTCTACCATCAAAAGCACAGAATTCAGATTCTAAGTTATTGTTTTGTTTTTAATATTCATTGGGTTTGGACTCTTAAGATATTATTCGGTCATAAAAATGCGCACAGTTAGAACACTAAGCAAAGACTCTGCTATCAAAATGAACAGGATGCTCACTATTAAGACACTTCAAGTTGATAACGCGAGTTACCAGCGTACTTGAGTGAATGTGTTTTCTACGTTACTAACGAGAGATGTTGGTGGGCTATGGTAAAGCTTCCTCTGAATGCGGCTCGGATTTGGCAAAGATGTAATAAAATTCATTTACGATTTAAATAAAGAGCTTGAACTCATGCTGCACACGGACGGAATGAGCTCTTCATTTTTCGTAGTTAACGTTTTTATAAAAAGTTTGAAATGAAAGGTCAGATAACTACACAGCATCTGAGTCGTGCTTCAGACGAAATCTGTGCTTGGAAAAAAGCCAAACTTGTATTTTTGTATAAATCTTTTGCATGTGAAAAGTATTCTTTTTGATATTACAAAATCCCTCATGTTTCTGATAGGTTTTGTTTTCGGTGTCTTTCCCTATATACGCCTCCACAGGAAATTTATTATGTTCTGTGGTGAAGGCTTGTGTGTGCAACCTAACCTATTTATAGCCTGTGTGGTATACAGACTAAAAAATAATTGGATGCGGGAGCTACACGTAAAAGATGGAATTTGAGTAAATGACGACATTCTGTAAGTTCTAATTAAATCTACTTAGATTGCAAATTGAGCTATTTCAGAGTGATAAAAATTTATCTCTTTCTACACTCGAACTTTTTCAACGGGATACCTATAATATTAGCCGCTCAAGTATAGACTCTACAAAGAATGTTAACGTCACAAATACCCGCTGAAAAAATTAGACTAGGGTCCCACGCTTGCAAAAAGTATTTGAAATCCATTTCATAATTCGGAAATGGAATCGCAGAAAAAAGTTTACGTAGGCCTTTCTTAAAAAAGTGAATGATTATGGCTCATTTGTTATCAGGAGAACTTTTATCTAGAAGTTGCTCTACGATGAGTGTTTTAATTTTCTTTCCTCTTCCTTCTCGTAGAATGCAAGAAGACTTCATTTGGAGTTTATGATTAGACATTTTCATCCAAGGTACTTCAACAGTCATGAACTTTAATTTTAGTGCAATGGTATCGAGAGCTAATTCGTAGCACTATGTATGAATTTAAATTTGAAGGATGATTAAAACTGTGAAATATTCCTAAGTCTACGGTATTCAAACCGAACATTTAAGTTACTGCGCTGGCCATCACAGATTCACAAATTTTGAAATGGAAGCGTGAACAATTACATTTATCTGTTTTGAACACTATTGTGCGAAATTTGTAGCTGAAGAAAACCAGGGTTCACTCATCTACCACGTTCACGTTCCTGTTATAGATTAAAAAATTAGCGTGAGAAGAAAAAACAAAAATGCAGTCAATTAATAATGAATATTACATGGAACAAACCTATTTAAAACTCTTTTCATTCAAAGACATTGAACACCAGAAAATACTTCGAAGTCCTCTATTGCTGTAGTTCATGAAAAGTAGACACTTGACATTAACTCGGGACTTCAAAAAGCACTCACTTTTTCATGAACTACAGCGAAAGAGGACTCTGAAGAATGAACTAAAAGCGGCTCTTGATCAAGAATACCAGAACACTTATCAAAGTTAACTTATACAATTAGGTTCGAAATGTCATGCACGCGTCAAATAATGCGTGTTTCCATAGAAGTATTTTTTTCTGAGGTCATTTAATGAATGGAATACGCTCCTCCAGAAATGTCTCCCTTAAACGTTGATTGACCCATGACGTGACAATTTAAATATTAGTATTTTTTTTCAGCTACGCTGTCAGTCGTTCAGTTTCGTGGTAATTTCGAACGAAGACACTTGAATATCGAGAAGAATATCAAGACACTTGAATGTTAGCTAATATAAATAAATGTAAATATGAGCAAATAATAAACAAGTAAATCTTTCCTATTTACACCGGAGTGCATCCTCCTGTGTTAACTTTGGGCCTAATTTATTGTGTAGCACAATGACAAGCCATCATTTTCGGCATCCAAACTTAACTTTGATTAGTATTATCGGAAATTTGCTAACCCTAATTGGCCCTCAAGATTCTAGAATAAAATGATGATTTGCATTTGTTTTCCATTTAAAATATTGTTAAATAACAAGTATGGCTCAAGTCAAAACCTGTTTCTTAGTTCTAAATTTTACACAGATTCCTACAGAGAAAAGCACGTCTCCCATAGTTATTTAGAGTGCAAATATTTGACAAGAATTGAAATAAGGAGGCAGAGGGTGGGCAAAAATGGATGACAATGACATCAGCACTCAAAATAGGTGTGATTATATCAAAGGCATTAATTACAATACCCTACGTCATGAATTTCGACATCAGGAGGCGTTTACTGATACATGTAGATACGCATTATTTTCCTTCTGAATCCTGTTCATATCTTACTTCCCCATTACGCTCTTCATCTAACATTTCAAAGACCACATGACGTTTTTAGCGCGACTTAAACATGAGTGGCTTATAATATTTTGCCCGCACGATACTTTTGCGTATTTGCGGGCGCATCACGCGCTCCCAGCCCCCGGAGACCGCACAGATATCGCCCGCAATTTCGAGGTGCGGAGCGCACACGTCTGCGTTCGTTAAGGCCGAGCGGACGCTCCTTCCCATGAGGACAGTCCGCTTCGATCGCGCACTTTTTGCTGTAACTCAAGGCAACGCAGAAAAGAATGCGTCTTGACAGCGCGAGAGAATCCCTGCTATTAAACCAAAATACGCCCCGAATTGCGGTGGCTTTCAATTTACGCTCCTATCGAGAGCAATCTTTGTTTCTACGCCCTCTCGTGCTGCTCAAAAGAAAAGAAATCTCCTCATATATTGGGGCAAGAGAAACTTGGATATTTGCGGTGACAGCGAGGTCTCCGGGGAGCTGCGGTCAGCAGGCGTAGTTGAAAATGAAATATTTATTGTTAGGATACTTTTGTGCGCAGGTGTGAGCGGCGGCAAGAAAAATCATACGTAATAACTGGTGCTTTTGCTACAGCTGCACAGGCCCTGGGAGTTGCTTTCACTGACGGTTCGACGGGCACGTGTATTTGACGTAACGTTTCGTGTAAATGTTTAATGTTTAAATAACATTTAAAGTCGAAATTTTTAAAACTTAGTTTTATCGTTGCAAATGAACTACCATATCATAATTTGTTTTGAGCCAACTATGATATGTGTGATTGGAGGCCTATATTTAAATATAATGTCATCATGACTCTATGAACGGAAGAGGAAATACCCATTTTTCCTGCCGCTGATAATTTTTTGAAAATCATTTAGCATCTCACTAACCATTGATGAATACTACGACTCATGAATGCAATATGTTATAGAAGTAAAATGTAAATTGAAAAAACTACGAAACAAACAGTTGAAAAAACAACAACGTAACAATTAAATTTATTTTTTCAAGCGTAGCGAACAACTTAAAGATCAGTAATTTTCCATGGCTCAAGTCACGCCAGCCTGTGTGATGTAAACTCTTGTTATTTCTTAGACGAGAGAAAAAATATGAGTAGATTTTGCCGCTCGTGTTTAATGCTAAAAGACGTCCATAGCAGTTCACGGCCGCTTCTGAGTGGATGAATAAAAAACGTTGTTGAACAGAAAAAAACTTTGTTCCTGTAAACTGTAAGAAATAAAATTAGAAGCCGTGACAGAGAAATCCATGCATGCACATCCAGTGCTTCCTCATTCTTGGTTTCAGTTGCGGATTATTTATTTTTTGCGGATCTCTTCGCCATTCTTGGATTATGAGCGTACATTCTCAATAGCAGATATTAATTTGCTAAAAGCATTTGGCGACTGAGAGATCCGCTTTCAATTTAATATTTTTATAAAAAGAAATATTATTTGCATTCGTTGCATTGGCATTGGTGAGGTTTCATCAGCCTTGATTACTTGTCACACCATGACGACGGAAAAAAATACCTGTACACTATACAACCTAGGCCTGACACTGCAACGTTATTCGTGAAGGACATATATAGGATCGATGTCAGATGAAAATGAGCGGCACAAGTCGGAATGGTATTGAGGGTTCGACAAAGGCCAACGAAAGCAAACAAGAATTTGTGCGCATAAGGAGAAGATCAACAAACTCAGACAGAGTTGGCAAACGCAAGCAAATATCCTAGCGGTCGATGCAGGACGCGGCTGCACTGTGCAACAGACTCCATCTTTTGGCCACAAGGTCCGCATGACCTGTGAACGTTTTTTGTTTTGGGTTTGACGGTGGGTTTGGGCATGACTTTGCATCAAATACAGTGCAAACAATGTGTGTAAAATCGTGGTGATTTAGTGAAAGTAACTTGCCAAGAACATTTAACTAGGAGAAAACAAAAAATGAATAATATTGTTTCACTATCATTAGCAGTTTAAGGTGTATAAGATTAGTCGATTCATAGTTCTGGACATGATATAAGGCTAATGTTGAGCAGGACAGAAATATAAATTGTACAAAATTGTGATGATAGGTTTTCATGTGCTGCGTCACTATGGAATGATGAAAAAATTATAACTAGGCAGTAAAAATTTGCTGCAAACATTTGGGTAGTGAACATGACCCAAAAGAGAGTTTCAAAGATGTAGCTGAAAAACGAACTCAGGATTCAGGGAAGTCTTCACACAACTGTCGCTTCAAGCCAATCTTAGTTCCAGGTTGCAGCGCCTCAGTGACAAAGAAAAAAAAGGGAGACGTGTGATTGAGACAAAGTGTGTAATGTGACCCCCGGTGCTTACGTTGTACATGTAGATACCAAACCAAATGAGTATTTTTTATTCAAAACTTCACACAGGCGCTTCCTGGGTAACATGCAACACCAGTGTGGGACGAGCGCACCCTACAGACGTGCATTGTTTTTTGACAAAAATTCAACGTGGAAACTCGAATACCTAGGATCTTTTCCTCTTGAATTAACGGAAAGACAACGTTAAAGAAGTTTTCGGAGTAAATTAAAGCAAGCAGAAGCTAGGGCAAAAAAGCGTTGGAAGTTGACTATGTTAAGATAGTTCACTATTAACTTTTTATTGAGAGTGTACTTACAACGAAGAATGCATCATACTCAGATATGTATCTACTACGATGAAAAATAAATTAGTACATTTATCCCATGAACTAATACCGCACTATTTCCTAACTGTAAAACTTTGCGTTAGAGTGGTTATACTATACAAATTGCCAGTACTACCAGGACGTTATTTTGAAGTGCTCGACGAGTTGCAGGCAAGTTCAAAAATTCCCAAAGCACACAACAATTGCCAGGTACCTGATTCGTGCTCCGCATGTAAAAAATATTCAAGATCATTATTTCAAGGATAAAAAAAAGATTCCAAAGTTATGCTGAATGATATTAAACAATTTTTCCATGCCAAAACCGTTTGAAAATTTCAGTAGCCTCAGCCTTGCGATACTTGTATTGGTGGCTCACATCGCAAAAATCTTGAGTGTCTTCATAAAACAACCTTAAAAACTGGCTTCGAGATCTAATTTTCTAATGCAAATTACAACTACTTTGTGTTATTGAACTCTAAGTTATAAAGATCCCGATGACATTAGTTTGTATATTTGTACGGATATTGTGTGTGCATCTTCTCAAAGCAACGCAATTATGAAAAATTTCAGAGCAATGTTTACGTCCTCAATAATTACAAGGAAACCCCCTAACACTTCGGCAGGAGCAGAGTAGTTGTAGATGATTGATAGCAGCAAGGAAAAATGAGCCTTATACTCGTATCGATGTTTCAACGTAGGAGTTATTGCTTAAAAGCTCCTTAGCATTTCCTCTATAAACTACGTACACCACATACTTCCAACCTTTTCAGTGAGGTTATTGCTGAATTTTCAATGGATTTATGGTGGGAATACTTCAAAAATTCATCAAGTCAAGTATAGCCTCTGAAAATTTGGCCTCTGCAACAAGAACAAGTGTTTCTCATGCTATTTTATCTACCTTGTCTTTTCGTGAGCAAGCTTTCCAGCTTGTGTCAGATCTTTTCATTCAATTTATCAAAATTATCATGTGGAACTACAGTGATATATTATGCATGTAAATGTGTATAAGACTTACGGAATAATTTCTGCGTAGAAAATGATGAATTATATATCCCTGAAACATCCCAATTGCTAGATAAAACATTTCAACTTCAGTCTCAAGGCAGTAGCGACTTAGTTGACGTGCAAAATCGGGCAGACTACGAGCCTTTGTCCCGACTGATTATGATTAACGAAGAACCGATGACAACTCGAGACGATTGTTCAGGGCTCTCAAATTGCCTTGTACAATCATATCAAGAGCTAATCTTGCGTTACCGTCACTATACTTCGACTCAAAGACACTCGATCAAGAATCAATTTTCATTAAACAGAGTAGCATCAGACCTTGATGGCTCTGCGAGCTCAAAGTGTTTCTCTTACACAACAAAGGCTTCGTAAGCCGGAGTGGCGATGTTAGGAGCGATCATCTGATGCCTTTAGCGAACAAACACAATCAAACGGTGACTCGGAAGGGCCATCAAGCTGTCGTAACGATGCTGCCTGGAGCCACTTCGATGAGATCTCACAAGCAGACAACCAGACTTTGAGGTGCTGTAGGCAGCAGACCTTTAGATAAAACAAGAATATTGTTGCCACGTGTAGTTTCATTCAGCGCAACTCAGTTGTTATTGAAAGTACCATCGTGAACGTTGGCTCTTCAGATGTATTGGAAGTCAGAGAAAAACAACCACTTCATAGCCTTAAAATTGCATCTTAAGCAAGCCATGATGGAGCGAACGAACTCCCAACCTAATTATAGACAGTCATGACTGATATTGCGCACAAATGCAGCTTTTACTCGCAGCTAAGATTTTACATAAAATTACAAAAAACAGGTTATGAATACTGACCACGCTTAAATCAGCTTGATATTTGAATAAAATTCATGATACAATATTGCATTATGTAGAAAATTGAAACACTTTTTCTATGGAAACCAATTTGTTCAGTTTTGATTTTCTACCACAGTAGATGAGTGCTAGACACGTTGAGATTAACATTACCGAGATTTTCCAAAAAGAGAGGACGGATCGGGAGAGATTAGCGCTTTTAACTTTTTAGTTTGATGACTTCGTATTGCGCTCTACGCAGGATATCTGTTGAATCTGAACGGGAAAAATGTCAACAGAGGAGCTTTTCATTGAAGTTTTTTCTTCCTCCTAGAAATCTTCTCAACGCGATTATTGAACGAAGCAAACACATGTGGTCCAAATAGTGGAAAATTATTTGTATGAAAGTGGACTGGAAATTCCTGTCAGTTCCATAAATAAGAAAATAAACAGCTTAATATTTAGAATGAAAATTACATGAAACGGTAATTGTTCTCGGATTTATATATTCATTAAATTAATTTATACGGTCCCCTGAACAGCTCTCACTGCATGCCTGTTTGTATGGATTCTCGATGTTTGATTGAAGTGTCTTAAAGACGGTCATTATATTGAAACAACAAGCCTCCACATCTATATTTGACAATTATGACAAGGGAATTTGTAGGTGTCGAGTAGAATGAACTAGGAAGATGAACTAAATATGAATTATAACTCAATGTATGCTTTACAATACCAGTAACTGAATCCTAGTATTTGTGTACAATCAACTAACAGGTAACTGGAAGAACGTCCAACTCAATTCGAAAAAACATACCATTATTTACGACGCTTAAAAAATTTCAAAATGAAGTTGTACCCTCCCCGGAAAAACACCAACTGCATCAACTTTAATTCAAGGTACAAGAATGATGTGGAACAAAAAAACAGTACGTTTAAATCTGACGAACTGTCTGCTAAACCAGCAATTTAAACGGACATCTTACGCTGGATGAGATACCCAAGCCCTTTTGTAGCGAGTGCCTAAGTTGGGGCGGACCGAAGCTGGTGGCTCTGTTGAGTGGACGTCGTAAAGACGCTGTCACTAAAGCACTCGGAAGCGTCGGGGCAGGCGACCTAAAATTTGATCGGTCGAGCTAACGCAGTTTGGACGCTGGTTAGAGGCTGTTGAGTTGATTAAAAGACTTCATAAAATTAACCGATCGTCCGGTGCTGCTTTCTTTTCTAACGTTGGCCAGGCTCGTCCAAGTTTGAAACGTAATCGTTGTTGAATTTTCTGGCGCTTCTTTCATCCCTGCGTTAGCAGTGTGTGTGCAACAGCTATCCATCGTGGTGGACCTAGCATTATTTCATCCCAGTTGAGCGGAAACATTAAAATAATGTATTCCCAATTTTGTACTTATAAGAATAGAATATGGTGACTAGTAGGAACTGAGAGCTGCTTTCCAAGTCTCACGATCCCAGATGCTCATCACGCACAGGCAACAAAGTTGGAGTAAAGTGAAATAGCAGAGGTAAGAAATGATAAACTGGTAGTTGTACCACCCCTAGCGGATGTTGAACACTAGTTTACGTCTCCTCGTGCCCTTTTGCAATGACAGTCAATAATCTTCATGTTTTGCTAAACAAGAGAGTGACAGTTTCACTGTTGCAAAATCCTGTTTTTTGATGCCTCTTCTTCGTACCATCAATAATAAGAATTTTTTTCTTCTGTATAATAATCACATAGCATTTGAATGCCTTCAAATTTTTGAATGAGATTGAAATTTCTTTCCTTTAAATTCATGAGAACAAATGCTGCAAATGCCCACATGGGATTCATTGATCGTTTTGCTGAAGTATTTCTAAAATGAGTTCGAATAATATACGCGTATATTATTGACGGCATTGTCCAGAAGTCCTTTTTGTGAAATAAATATACTATCTGTCTATTCAGAGGTTGAAGATTTTCGATCCAAGAATTTGTAAAAACGTAAGCTCCTAGTGTTTCTTTGGCTTTTTTTCTTAGACATAGTAGACTCCTGTAATGAAAAATGTTGAGCAGAATTTTGTGAACGATTTTCTGACGTGGTAACTAATATTTTCTTTTGTAAATTGTGTAATTTTCTGCAATGATTGTCCTGACAATTCAGTCGTGCATTCAACTATTTTGAACACTAAAAATTACTGTCTTAAATATTTATGCAATAAAAAGTTGCTTAGAAACACGTTCCTTAATTCAATTCAACATGATTTCTATAGAATCACAAAAATGTAAACTTTGTTGTGTTGTAGTGTTACAGTGGTGATGGCTTAATAATGTACGCTGCAGAGACATGTAGGTAAAAAGTGTTAAGTATCCCATTACTCTGAAATTATTCAAAACGATGCTAGTATGACATGACTGAAAACGAGTAGGGAAATTCTGTAGTGTTCGCTTCTTTGACAATGAATTCTTGTCACTATAATTAAAAGAAAACAGTGACATTAGACACAAATGATATCTGTAATGATAATCAACAGAATTAAAAACGCTGAGGTGCAATAAAAATGACAAATCTTTCCAATTAAAAAACATACTGAAATAATTAAAAGCAGAACTTGCCATCACGACGACTATTTTTAAAACATGAAAAATATTGACAACACAGAAATTACAATCGTGGCAACAATCACTAAAATTCAAAAATTCAAAATAGCAATAAAAGAATTGGTCACTGTTGAGATAATCATTTAACTAAAAACAATCCTTAGGAGAAACCGAACTTTCGCCGTTATGGCGATTATCGAAAGCTGAAAAATTTGCACTGACTCGCCGCAAGCTAGCGTGACGATCGCATTCCGCCTTGACTACGTACGGCGCACACGCACTCGAACGTCTGCAATACAAGCGTCTCGAGACCGCTTATGGCTTGTGTTGGTTGCCCGGAATGTTCGTGTCATTTTCTGCGGTGCTCTAACTTTAGATAAACTGTGTTGAGGTGAACTGTCTTGTGGTTAACTGTCTTGAGGTGAACTGTCTTGAGGCCAACTGTCTTGAGGTGAACTGTCTTGAGGTGAACTGTCTTGAGGCCAACTGCCTTGAAGTCAACTGTCTTGAGGTGAACTGTCTTGAGGTCAACTGTCTTGAAGTGAACTGTCTTGAGGCCAACTGCCTTGAAGTCAACTGTCTTGAGGTGAACTGTCTTGAGGTCAACTGT
>JACJUY010006481.1:0-19331 GCA_014220935.1 Platorchestia sp. MABIK | reverse complement strand
AGTACGGCTACGTAATGCTATTAGAGTACGGCTACGTGATGCCAGTAAAGGACGGCTACGTAATGCTATTAGAGTACGGCTACGTAATGCTAGCAGAGTACGGCTACGTAAGCTAGCAGAATGCGGTTGTGTAGGCCTGAGAGAGTGCGGTTGTGTAAGGACGATGGATTAGGTTTATAATTGTTAAATACTCGAACGCTTGACCTTGCAATTCGAACCATTAATTTCTTTTAACTTCGAGAGATAATTGCAACGTTAAAAAAATTATGATTTCCCGTAACAATTTGTCCACCGGGCTTTCTAAAACCGTCTCGTCATTTGTTCACATCACTAGAACGGATTTCACTTTTTTGCGAATGAAGGAAAAAAGATATAATTTGTTCAATATCGAGAAGAAAGGTTTAATTTGCTATATATAGGGTAGAAAGATAATTTGAAATCGAAGTTAAAGTCAGTGTTCTCCTTTTAAAGTTTACGGGCAACAATTCAGCTATCAATAGTTTGTTACTTCATCAGAAAATAGAAATGTTTGAAGCAGAACTGCTATATTTCGGATCAGCACAGAGGAAAAATGTCCCTGAGTCATGACTTATACGTTCTAAAATGAACAAACTCTTGTAGGCTGTAGTGAAATGTTCAGCCGGACAATTTCACTACCGTTTACAGTTCCATTTCCCCAAAACCCCACTTTCACGTTCGGCGGAAGACTTTCCTTTAGTTTCCTTTGGGAAATGTCAGTTTGATTTCCCAGTTGAGTTTTTGTGCAGGGCTCCTGTTTCCATTATTCGTGCATTTCAGGGCGGAATTCTCAGGGTGCTTTAATAATGCGCCGAGCCATTCCTCCGTCTGTCAACTCGGTCCAAATCCGGCTTTCTTGCGCGAGATTTAGGGCGGGCCAGAAAAAGAACAAGTCTTATCAAGCCCAGCAGCTAACTGAGTTAGTGGACCAGCCGCCCTAAATAATACGCTGGAGGGCTTTTTTATAGGACTTCTCTTCAATTGCGCCAGTGTTTTGAAGTCTCAGCTCAAAACATTAGCCTTTACAAAGTCCAGATTTAATGGAGTGCAATGGCTTGCTCTGGTGGAGGCTGGGGTGCCAAGATCTTGTACAGTTATTACGTAAAATAAGTGAAATGGTAAACAATCAGCCAGCGGTGACGTAGACAGTATATTTTTCAGTAACTTATCAAGAACTTTCAAGTGTCAAATAGACTCTCAAGAAACTTCTGATAGACATCCATGGATCAGAGCACCAGCGCCAAGTTCAATACATTCAGGTCACCTTTTGCTTCTTTAGATGGCAATTCAAAGCTGTCAGTTTTGGCTGAACGCGAATGGAAACTCAGTTTCAGCTAAAAGTTCGATGCCGAGCAGAGAACCATTGTACATCAGTTTAACTGTTAGTTAGATTTCCGTATTTCACTCAAACTCAGATACGAAACGTTATGCAGTCAGACCTTATAGTAGGAAACTAATTAATTGACTTGTTTTAAAATTATAAGACCTGTGCACTAAATGCCAATGATGCACGGTGTCTACTAATTCGAAGGAGGAATTCCAACAGATTAATCTTAGGAGTATGTTCTCAGGAGCAGAGTAATTAAGTAGTCAGATGAAGTATCGGTTTCTTTTGCACAGGTGTTTCACGAAATGAAATGGTCTAAATCGTATGGACTAGTAAATGAGGAATCTAGGCGCGGGGTGTATTCCCACACAGGGGACTCTGCTCTTAGAAACAGCATGTTCCCTAGGGAGAGGAAGAAAGCCAAAGAGGGGATGGCGGAGAAGGTATGAAAACGGAAAGAGGGAAATGGGCACAAAATACAGTAGTCCCGCAGGCCTATCCATATCTGAGGTAACCTAACAGTACCTCCTCTGGGGCGCCAGTCTCCGTAGCATAGGAGAGACACATTTAACTAGTCAAGGCCTATTGCCTACACTTACTTAACTGATAAAGGCCTATTGCTTATTCTATGCCCGCTAAGAGAACTCAGGAGTAAAAGTTTCATTGAATAGAGTAATGAAGTGTTGTAGCACCATGAATGGTATAACCTTACGGCTTCTGTGTGAATTGAGCAGGGGACGAGAGATATGTCATTCTCAATGACTGGGGTAGAAAACTCGTGCTGATGAACAAATTCACCAGCAAATTTATTCCATTACGTTGGAAGGGCCTAAAGGCATAAGAATAGAACTTTTAAATAATTTAAATGGCGAGAAATACGTAGCATGAATCTTAGAGTGGAGAAGTTTTCCTAGGGCGAAGCACAGTCTGGGTACAACCCTGAGAATGGCAATCATGTGTTAAATTGACTTCAAAAGACCATGCTGATGTAGGTCCTGATTGCTGTAGAGAACGATGAAGGCGTCTCAAGAGAAAACGCTTCAAAATGAGAGAAGCCCTAAATTAATTTGGAGGCTGAAATTTGAAGTTTGTCTGGTTGTGCACGGAGAATTCTTCAGAAGAGTGTCTCTAAAAAATGTTCAAGTTAGAACAGAATGTAATGCGTAGTGATATACTGGGTGTGACAGCCAATTCTTCATTTTTAGGCTTGCACCGCTTTCTCGAAAATACAAGATTGACTGCTTCCCCTGTAGACAGATTTTTGAATGAAGTTAAAAAAGCTCCCCGTGACTTTGTTTATTCATTTCATCACGAGTACATCCGAGTCCAGGACGTATAAACGAATGCAAATAGTAAGTGATCATCGTAGTTGACATGGTCCTTCACTTGGGTTCTTACAGAATCTTGAGAGCTGGCGGTCTCGTTGTCGTCAAGTACGAGTTGGGGAATAAGATTTGCAAAAACCCTCGTGTGTTATCAGCGCACATTTTTGAAGTTGCTAGAATGTGGAATTTTTTCAAAATGATAAAGATGTGTGAAGTTACGGCAATTTAATTCAACAAATTATGCCCATTTTGAGGTGTATTTTTACATAAAATATTTTTACAACTCCAGTCCTTCCCTTATTAGCAATGATCATCAAACTACTTATGGCCATTGCTCTAATTTTAGAATCATTATTTCCAGGAAACAGTCCAATGTACGGTTACAGTTTCATTAAAAATTTAATCCTTCAAGTCTGTTTGCCGCTTTCATCATTATTTTTTTCATGTAGTTACCTATTTATTTGCAGCTTATATCATGTCAAACCAACTAAAGTTAGTTGTTGTCTGCTTGCCTGCCTAATTAGTGTCCAGCCTCCATGCTAGTAAAATAAATCCGAAAACACACGCTCCTAGTAAATATAACTTGAAAATATTTCCACAGTAAGTAATTCTTTGCTCGTCTTATAAAGGTCACACAATGAATCAGAATACATGCGTCCTGCACAATGTCTGGTAGTTTCTACTTTGGAATTATAATTTATTTGTAATGAAATATTTGTTTCACGGATTTGGATGAAAATGAGAGAAGCAGTGAAGCTTGAATCACAGCTACGTTCATCACCCACGTTCAATTCTTTAAGAAATCAAAGAGTACATTTGATTAGATTAAAAGTTGGTTTAAGCCTTCCTAACCACAGCAAAAGTGCTTCAAAGAAATAAAGAATGAAGGCTTCATTTAGTATGGAGTTAAGAAAACAGGAAATCTACACAGAAAGTCCCTTGCGCATAAGAACATCAAGTTAGGAAAGAAGTTGTTGAAACAAGATAGAAGTGGATGACGAAAGTAACAGAGGGTGAAAAATAGGACAGCAGTGAACCAAAGAAAAGATGATTCTTATCAAAACAAAAATCCTATTCTGTTTCAAAAGAAATAAAGCCTTCCTAGCCCGCAGCTCGGGACCTCTCATTTTCCACCCGGAAGCGCTAATGCCCATAGATGCAATAGCTGTATAATCCCTAGAGGTAATCACAGAGTAATCAATGCCACTCTGCACAGGGCGGCCTATAAGTAATTTACCTTTTT
Source organism: Platorchestia sp. MABIK (assembly GCA_014220935.1). Taxonomy (NCBI): domain Eukaryota; kingdom Metazoa; phylum Arthropoda; class Malacostraca; order Amphipoda; family Talitridae; genus Platorchestia; species Platorchestia sp. MABIK. The sequence goes on along the minus strand of JACJUY010006481.1, from coordinate 15,418 downwards.
TTGAAAATCAACACCAAAAAACAACGAAGCAAAAATAATTCTGGATAACTATGAATCAAGGATGCAGCAATTTTTTTTAAGCGCTTGGTGAGTGGCGTGGACCTCGTACAGTAAAAGAGTTAATGCTATAAAAAAATTTTTTCACTCTCTGCTTAATTTCACGTTACGATGACGTGTCGTGGCCACCTCGATCTCCAGATTTATATGCTTGGGATTGCTACTCTATGAAGAAACAAATGGAGGAAAGAATTTGCATAAACCTTCCTGATATGATACCTTTCAGGAATTAAAACGCAGCTTTTTGCAAGAAGTTGACAGTATAACTACAAACGCCTTGGTAAAGTTATGAACAGTGCCATTAAAGGGTAAAATTATGAACTGTGTCATTTAAGGGTAAAGTTAGGAACCGTGCCATTTAAGGGTAAAGTTATGAACTGTGCCATTTAAGGGCAACGTTATGAACTATGCCGTTTAAGAGTAAAGTTATGAATAGTGCAATTTAAGGGTAAAGTTACGAATAGTGCAATTTAAGGGTAAAGTTATGAATAGTGCAATTTAAGGGTAAAATTATGAACTGTGCCGTTTAAGGGTAAAGTTATGTACAGTGTCATTTAAGGGTAAAGTTATGAACAGCACCATTTAAGGGTAAAGTTATGAAAAGAGCCATTTAAGGAGTCCGTGCTTTCTTAACAATAATTTAGGTCATCCAAAAGAAGTTATATTCCATACCCAACAAATAGATAAAATTCCAAACTCTAATACAACGTTATAAATTATCCCGATCCCATTAGGTTTCACAGTGTTTGTTGACTATTTTCAAGAAGTGTGAGTTACTCATAGTTACTCCTGTATTTACAAACCTAATTGAATTCCTTACGTTTCAAATAATTTAGCGAGACCAAAGGCGACGGATCTTTAATCTTATTTTCAGCAGAGTGTTCGCATTGGTAATTAACCTGAATAAGATGATATTTTCATATCATCCGCTCTACCAGACTACCGTCATTGCCAATCACACCAATGAGAAAGATTGCCTTGATAATGACCACCTTCATCCCCACCTCGTTCCCCATTTTAGTCTCGTGGGGCAAAGCTTTGTCATGCCTTTAATGACGCAGGAGATCGTTCCTTCGTTTACGCTTCCGTGTTTCCTTCCGTGAGAGTCACGCATTGCCGCTGTATCGAACCAGTGCTCCTCCAGTCCTGAACGAACCTGCTTCTCAACCGTCGTACAGCATCGTCTTTTTCCCTTATATCCTCGCTAAATCTTCTTATTTCTAGAATTGAAAATGTAAATTAGGTCACTTAAAGCAACCTCGAACGTAATCTGTGTGGAAGCATGAAGTGTGTGCTCGATCTGCGCGGAAATCAACGCAAATCTGACGCTGAGCTTCATCTGCAGTGGAGTATCCAATCTAGCGAGTTGGAAATGACCTGCTCTGATTATTATGTGAATTATTAGTGGTTGGAATGAGAAGCCTCTATCGTTCAATGTGTTAGTGCTTTGAGTTTATTTTTGTTGTTGTGTTGATCCCTGGAAAAATTACCTTGCAGGTCAGTTGAACTGAGTATCCGATTAGGCGTGAATAAATCTGTGGACTCAAGTCCTGCGTCCCCAATCTATGACGGTCTGACCGTTCACGTCAGAGCTGCTATGTGCTACGGTGCACACCACAGTACGGTGAGTTGCTCTGTTGGTACGTTACGCCACTGATTTATTCGATAGTCTACATGCTTATGCACTTGATGAATAAAATTTGTGTTCACTGTTAGGTCAACATCGTACGTTCAATGTTTCGTAGTTGCAGAGCCAAGGAAATTTTGTGAAGTGAACGCTCAAAGTTCGTGTTCTCTTCGTGGTGTCGGAGCTTCACAACAGGTAGAGTTGACGAGGTAACCCGCTGCGCTACCTTTCAGGTAGCTTATTTTTACTGTTTCCGCGCGACAGTGTTATGATCTAATTGAAAGAAAATAAACAAATAGTCAAAACAGAAGTGTTTGAATTGGTTATTTCATCTAAGAACAATAACAGTATTGAGCGTCGTTAGAAGCTAATTAGGGAAATAAATACCTTGGGCATGTATTTCAAGTTACGTTCAAACCAACACACGTGTTTTGCATCGTCTTCTGAATCAATTAGGGAATAATTTTACTTTTTTTCAAAAATGCCTCTGTGATACGTATTACGTATACAATATTATTATATTGTGAGTCGAGATAAAATAGGAATATTTCTGTCTCTTTCGGGCAGACGCGCGAAATTAAAAACTTTCGTTAGGCTGGACGATTTAATAACGTTTCTGAGCAAAGTTTGGGCCATTAGTGCGTTTTGAAGAACTTGATTAATGCGCTCGTAATTAATCGAAAAACAAAAAAATCTTCGTGAGGATCGTGTTTCTGCAAGTCCATAAAAATGTGCCCCATTCGTTATGAGCAACCGATTAGCTTCCTTAAAACAAGCGCCAACTTGCGATCCTTGATGACTTTCTCCTGACTTTATATCGACGGCGGAGCCTGGCGCTGTCTTCGTTTTAATTTGAGTTTTGTGCCACTGCGCACTAATGGTACAATAGTCATCACGAAAAACTTAATTAGATTTTTTGAATTTTAATAAAGGATTGTTTTTAAATACCCTCATACGGTGCAGGTTGTTTAAAAATGGTCGCGATTTAAAGCAGGTTTGTGTTCATAGCAAAACATTTTTGCGTAAACTTAGATACTGAGAAATGCTTTGTGAGTTGAGTTGTGCGTCGGACATCAATTTCAGGGGTTGTGGTGGTCAAGATCGATCAGTAAAAAAATTAAAGATTCGTTTCATCAAAAAACCTTTATCCTAGCACTGAAGTAGTGAATTGTTTTACAAAGGAAAATAATTTCGCCGCTACATTAGTGACCGGAGCTAAAAATTTCTTAAAGTAAAAATTAATGCACCCTCATTTTTCGAATTCAAGAGGTTTTGAAAAACAATTAGTTGAACACACACAAGAAAAATGCATTGACGTCAAAATTGAACGTGACACTCCCATCATTATCTAGGTACTCATGTTCTAGGGAAAGATTTCTCAAGTAAATTTTCATTGTCTCACATTGTTTGAGCTCAAAGATTGTTTTAGCGTTTTTGGGCCGGTAGTGGTAGTAACGGATACTGGCAGTGGTGTATTGTATAGTGATAGTTGTAGTAATGTAATAGTAGGAGTAATGTATACTGGTAGTGGTAGTTGTAGTAACGTTTAGTGGTAGTGGTAGTAATGTATACTGGTAGTAGTAGTAATGTATACTGGTAGTGGTAGTAGTAATTAATGTACTGTATAGTGATGGTAGTAGAAGAATTTTCAACCACCTCAGAGTAATCCATCTTATAGAGCATCACGTCTCACAAATCTTGGTTCATTATTTGCTCTTGTGTTGAAAGTGATTTTATCGAGCGTTGCTCTTGCTAGGCGGCTGCCGCAGTTCAGTAGTGGAAGTTTGCTATCGGTTTTTATTGACTCAATTTTTTGTGTTAAATGCCCTTGGTTCGGACCAGAAATCTGAGAGTGGGATTTAATTTTACGCGAACGAACTACCGCTAAATGAATAATAAACTTGAGTGTTTCTTTTTAATTTAGGAATTGATTAAATTTTGAAATTAGGATCTAATAAAATGTTTATTGCTTCACCTTTTGAATTGAAACTCACTCTGCTTCTCAAAAACACGTTGATTTGTGTTAAAATTTATTTTTTAATTCCTTTACTTGTTAATTCTGTAATTTCGTATGACACTTATTGGACTTGTAATTCTGAAGTGATTAATCATATCTCATGTATTCTTACGAATATTTCTGCGTTATGGATCAACTGTGGCGACAGGCCTGCAAACTCACTTCGAATCTCCATAAAAAAACAGCTTCGATTGTCTTAAGAATATAATTCGTCACGAGTTTTCTACGATTTCAGCAACGCTCATACTGCAAATATTCTGGAAGCCTTTCCTCAGAATAAAGCTACCTCACACAACAACAGCGTCCCAGTCACACCGCTTTACGTCTGTCATCCCTACGCCAAGCGTTCAAAGTCTCTAGTAAGCTCCATTCAAGACATCTTCAGATCTCTACTTGTTCTATTTATAACGCTAGAATTTGATATTTTAAGAAGAATTTCACAATAGGAATTCATTTACAGATTATAATTATCGATTCATTTGGGCATACTTTCATTTACTTCAGGATGATTTCGATATTTCCTAAGCCTCGTTCAAACGAATATGTTCGACTCAAGAGGTTGCTTTCGCACCGCCTGGATGTGCGGCCTTACCGAGGGTAACAGTGAGCCCCGAGACATCATCAAAGCCAAGAGTGCGTCATTACACTCCTTGCTCCTCACCCGCTGGGTGTGGGCTGTTGTACTGAAAGCCCCTAACATTTCGTCTTGGTCGGTGAATGAGAAGTCAGCCTTTCACCTGTAAATTCCATAAAGACTCCCTGCGAACGTCACTGTGCTGCAGGGCTCGACAGCAAACAAATAATGGCTTCTCTACTGAGTGTTCAAATCGCACTCGTCCACTCCTGCCAGTCATCTGCGGCGACTCTCATAAAGCTGAGTACCCTGATCCATTCGGCTTACTCTAATAAAGCTGAGTACCCTGATCCATTCGGCTTACTCTCATAAAGCTGAGTACCCTGATCCATTCGGCTTACTTTCATAAAGCTGAGTACCCTGATCCATTCGGCTTACTTTCATAAAGCTGAGTACCCTGATCCATTCGGCTTACGAAACCGCGCTCGGTTATATAACTCAGGTCGTCGCGTGAACGAAAACTTGCAGCTTTAAACACAATGTTATGTACTTTAGATTGGCTTTTTAGTAGTAAGTTGTAATCTTTATCTCAGGTGTTTCATTTTCAATTTGTTTTGAAAAGATGTGAGATTGGTGCGAAAAAAGCTCATATGACCTATATGAATCAAAATTATTCAACGCACATCACCGTGTAAGATATCCATCAACGGAAAAATTGTTTACTTATTTGCATTGATATCTGTTGGTGGTAGCACACTAAATGTTACTATGAAAAAATGAACACATGATTAATGATGGAAAATGTTTCATGATCGATTTGATGACGAGGAACATAAATGAAGCCCAAACGGGGGCATACATACATTAAAAAATAGAATCATAATATAATGTAACTACTTCCGAATATCTTCGAGATATCATGGATTTTTCGGCACGTTTCAACGTTCATATCAATTATTTCTTTCTCTTGATGTTCAGAAATTTTTTAATTTAAATATTTTCAAAATACTTTAAATTAAATTACAGCGTACATAGTTCGAATGAGTTCCTGCATGTCGTACTGTAGCGTCTGATGATGGTCATTCCCATAATTTAAATTTGTAAATAATTTTTTGAACTCAATGATTTATTCGTGTGAAAGGCGAAGCAAAATATCAAAGCTACCATGATCTTGAATGGTGTTCAGTGTGACTCGAAAAGACAAGTGATTCATTCCCTTTCATGCTTCATAAATTTTGACCAGTAATAAATGCTGCCGCAGATCGTGAATGAATCACCTTGTCATTCATATTCACGTCATGCGAGTGTCGGAGCACCAACAGATGTTAATGGTGTCGAGAATGTTGTAAAACTCAATCATGTGAACGTAATCAATTGATTTTCACTGCTCATTTCTTGGATTTTACTCAAAAATTTGCTAAAGCTCTTGCAGTTTTTCCGTTTTTCTGGAGCAGCTATCTTGCGGATGCTGTGGTGAGATTACAAAGTCGCTGTTATCCATGCATCCAACTTGTTCGTCCTCTCCTTAGTGGAGAAATTTGACTGTTCTGAAAGCATTCGTGCAGTATTCGAAAATCTTCCGGTACATTTTCAGAAAATTTAGTTGCATGCTTAAATATTTTTGACATCTCTCTTGTTACAACAACAACAGAAAAAAACAACAGACTAACAGCGAGCCTTTCTGGATTATAATTAAGGTATAATTCTGGTGTAGATGAAAGAATTTAGAGTAACCAGTAGCATTTGCAAAACTGGATGTTACACAATGATAGCCCTTTAAATATAAGTAATCATTAATTTTCTTTAAATTTGGGGTGAAAATTACATCATTATTTGGGGTGAATATATTACAATTATCTTTTCTGTCTCAACAAGAGGTTTTTAATATCTCTATCACTCACGGATTAATCAGTTAAACAAAGTCAGAAAAATAAACTCATAAAATAAACATTATACCTAAAGATTTGTGCTATTTTAATCGAAAACTTTTTCAATCAGACAACCTCTCTAGATGGAACGTAATTTTGCATTGAAAATGAGTAAGAAATATCAGATATATTTAAATCTGAAGACAACCTTGTTTACAAAATCCTCTTCCTAACTTATCAATGCTAAAAAAATAGTATCTGTCTCCATGATTCAAGGCCAAAACAGCAAAATAACACAACAACCTTTGTGTCGAATGCTTTATAATACTAAAATATATGTAAGTCAAATCTCAAAAACAAAGCATGGGGATCTCGATCTTTAATTCCGAAATTGCATACGAAGTTCTCCGAAACTCCTTTGTGCGCTATTTCTGGGATTGAATTCTTCCAAGTGTTTGTTTACGTATTGTGGGCAGGTCAATTACACCAAAAGCACCAACCTTAGTCGACTTTGACGTGAATCCAGACCCGCACTGTCGGAGTTTCCTTTCGAATCTTTAGAGTCTGCAAATTCGAACAGCAATCGAATTGATTCTTCAGTGTGTGTTGCAGTCGTGAGGGAATAGAAGGACAGAAGCTCTACGAAGGAAGAGGGTAACTGAGATGAAAGCCGGGAGTTATTTCGCCGAAGCTTGTTGTTGATGATATTTCAAGTTGGGTATCGCTACAAAAGTTGAATTGTGAAATTAAGGATGTCCTTGTTGCAGTTCCGTGAATTTAGAACTGTGTGTTCACTCGTACGGCAAATATGTCGCTCAAAATAACCCATTCTCTGATCGAAATGAATAAACAAAAAATTCCCCGTCGATTGGACATTCCGGTTGCAGGTAAAAAATATACTTAGCGGAAAGACAGGCAGATACAATAGTGTTATACTAGCCCATGGGAGTTAAAGTATCTCGTTAGCGTAATGACTTCATAATGCGGATGACGGAAAAAAATTACCAAAATTGAATTCGGGTTTTTAAGCTGATATGTGAAGATGGATATGAGTATGACGGGGCTTATAAACTGAAAAAAACGATAGCCAACACTAAAACAGTTTATTCACACTGAGACAAACCTCAACCTCTGCTCGAATGCATAGCGAAGTTATCGGCCAGCTGATTTTACAGAACAAGACTTAAACATTTAATGCAAGGGAAATTGACGTTGAGAAGTAAATTTATAAATAGTTTTAACTTTTTCTATTTATAAATATTTAAACAATTTATTTCTTGCATTTAAATTTATTTACATAAACAATTTATTTCTTGCATTTATATTTATTTACATAAACTATTTATTTCTTGCATGTCCTACCATTCCAATGTTAAAATCCTGGAATCATCAAGTTATCGCATACATGTTACTTCTGAACTTTTTGAGTTACAAGTATTTTTGCAGTGAGAGAGACTCTCAATGATTTCAGCTTTTCATATGAGAGAATACTTTATTGCACAATTTCGAATGCCATATCATTTTGTGCTACAGTGATCCCAATCACTAATAAACAAAGTGCAGAAAAATATAAAAATATTATATGATATTGAATTCATGCACATTGCTCGAGAATCCATTGATAAATCCTTGTTTTAGGACGATCGGAAACTTTTTAGTTAGATTAATTTTGCATTTTCTGTATAATGTATACTGCGAAAGTTCATTTGTATCCACAAATGAAGCAATGCACAATTCTGGTTTAGTTTACTCTTACATCAGCTTACATGACGATCAGTTCTGTCCTCACCCTGCAGGTTCGAACCTGCGTTAGATCTTAGATCTCATCGAATTACACCGTAAACATGAGTGCTGAAGCAGAGCTAAAGCAGCAGATTTCCTTCTCCAATACTGCTAAAACAAGTGTCTTATGCTTGGAACACAGTAGACAATAATCCATTTTAATCAATAGATATACCTCAGACACTTTACAAACTTATTCATGGGGTAGTTAAATTCGTTTTGAAACAAGAAAAATGGTGACCCAGCACTGCATTGATAGGTGAATGTTATGTGAATGATAGGTTTTGATAGGTGAATGTTATTACATATGTTATATGTTATCATATGTTTGTTCGTACTTTTAAAATAACACGTGCAAAACAAAGACAAAAATTGTTATAAATTTCCTGAACAATAAAACCGAAAAGAAACTAGACAGTGTAGTAGTACTAATCAGTAGGCAATGGTTTGCTCTTCCAAATGGATTATCTGCTTCAATCTACTCTTGTTATTCTTAACCAAGTTGATGCGACATTCACGAGTCATCTTGGCCCATTTCTCATGACTGACAAGTTCCAAATCCACCACGTTCTTTAACTTTCTCTTGTGAATCTCAATTTTAAAATAACACCTTAGATTATCAATGGGATCGATACCGGTGATTGGAATGGTCAGTCTAACATAATAATGTTAGCGTTGTGAAACCAGTTAGTGCACTATTTTTAAAATCTATTTTTAAACTTTGCACTATTTTTAAAATCTCGACTGTACTGAAACACCTAACGGCGTCCTCAACCCAGTTTCTTAGCATCAGTTTGCAAATTAATCCTGAGAATTTCCAAATAATCTTCTTCCTAAGAATCTCCCACTGCACCAAGTGTGACTCATAGCATGAGAGGATCTCTTCTGTGCTTGACTGGACGATGTTTTTAGGGTTATTCATTTCACCAGTTTAACGACAAACGCGTTTTGTATCATTTAGGCCCAAAAATTCGATTTTTTCGTCTGACCATAATATTCTATCCCAATAAATAGGTCCCTTTACTTTTTCCCTAGCAAGCTTTAAGCAGGTTTTAAGGGGCAAGGTTTCAATACGTGGAAGGCGTCCCTTTGAGTTAGCCGTGCGTGAGATATTAGACGCTGTGGAAAGATTAACATTCACACCAGCTTCGTGCGATTGATTTTGAATATTTTCACGAGTTAATCTAGGGTTTGCAAGGACTTGTCTCAAAGCTTTTTTGCTTATCCCTTCGTCAAATTTCGCCAGTAGGCTGGTTCGAAAACGATCGATTGCCAATAGAATTTCGAAATTTATGTACAATATCGTGAGCTGTTAACCGTAGCGCATTCTATAGCTGAAATATGTTTACGGTTGAATAACTAGCATTATATACTTAAGAAATTGGGAATTTTACATCGCTTAACAGCTTCTTTCTGTTCGCCATGATGAATGGCGTATTAATGAATTAATGAAGTATCCGGTATTTTAGAATGCCAGATTTTGCTAATATTTTGTTCAATTGTATGTGGAATTACATTCTGAAAAAAATAGGTAAGCCGCATATATTATGATTTTTGCCATCACCAATAAGTTTAAGTTTTGTAATGACCTATGTTGTAATCGAAATGTGTTCTTGAATGCGCGTGCATTAAGTTCTATCAAACACCTTGTTCTACAATTTCATTCCTTTTCATTCGTAGTTTATGAATTATCAACCGAAAACTAAATTTATCAAAGTATTCGCACACTTCCCGAAGGCTCTGAGTATTTACGAATACCAAAGACAACCGATGGGTTGGGTTGGTGTTATTCTTAAAGAATTACATTATTAAAATTTTAAATTTAATATTCAAAATATTTTGAATTCTTCTTATTAAATTAAAAATAAGTTATCAATGAACTTTACTTCAAGGTGGGGTGCATTGGAGTACATTGTCGATACCGCCGTGCGGTCGACGTGGGGTTCGTGAGAAAAGGGGCTGTCTTCTGTGGAGCTACTTTTCCGAGGCGCTAGCTTTTCTGCGCAGCTGCCCTTCCTGAGGTTCGTGTGGGTACCGCCTACGCCGTATTTAGTCCGTTAAAGCAACAGAAATAATTTCTGCTTGTGCTCAACTACGGCGGTACCATTAGGAAAACGTACAACTGTCTTCGCCGTAATTAGTCCGTTAGGGCCAGCTCAAGATAATCCCTGAATGGCCGAACTGCGACAGTTGTAGTCGTGAGTGTGAGGCGTGTGTGGGGGTACCGCCTACGCCGTATTTAGTCCGTTAAAGCAACAGAAATCATTTCCGTTTGTGCTCAACTACGGCGGTACCGTTAAGAAGACGTACAACTGTCAGCGCCGTATTAGTCCGTTAGGGCAGCTCAGGATAATCCCTGATTGGCCGAACTTCGACAGTTGTAGTCGTGAGTATGTGTGGGTACCGCCTACGCCGTATTTAGCCCGTTAAAGCAACAGAAATAGTTTCTGTTAGTGCTCAACTACGGCGGTCACGTTAGGAAGACGAGCAGCTGTCTCCGCCGTGATTAGTCCGTTAAAGCTTATCTGGATTATCCTGATTCTCTAAACTACGACAGCGCCTTCCTTTGGGACAAAACTATGCGAAATAGTATGTCCTCCCAAGGCGGTTCCTTAAGCCCCTTTAAAGGCGAGGTGTCTTATTAGACTAAAGCCTATTTATAAAGGAGAAAGAACACGCTTTTCACCTTGGGATGTGATAGGTGTCTGTTGCTGATTCTCTTTACAATGCCTTCTCAATAGACGGATACATTTTCTGCAAAAACAGTAATTGATTTCCTTTTGCAAAAATAGTGTGTACAAACAGAAACTACTGCATAACAGAGTAGTATACATAAAATTACATTTAAAATATTAGTGCTATTTACCTGCGTAATCAAGTAATGTTGAAATGCTAAAGAAATGACACTTAAGGGCTAACTAAAGTAAATGCACAAACGCACTATCGGCATAGAAAAACAAACCTAGGGTGGGTACAAGAAGCTGAACACTTGAAAGAAAATGAACATGATGGGTAACTAACATAGACTGGACTCGACACCACTTGCGCTGCCTGACATACATGTAGGTGAACTATGCTAAAATTAAATTTATGCGTCTCGTTTTCATATTTTCTCTGGTTTCATACTCTCATCATACATTGTTTGAGTGAAGGGGGCTCATTTATTTCATCTGCGAACGAAAATAACGCAAAGTTTTGAGTGAATTGAGCTTCACGCTATATAACATGGAAATTACGTGATTGGTTTTCTTCTATTCTTCAGGCGACAAGACTGACGTAGCGTGGTTGCCTGCGCCACACCGAGATGCCGGGTGAGTAGAGTGTGCTTCAGGCAGGCAGAAGATGCCGCAACGTTTGTTCTTCATTCTGATTTTTGCTGGACGACACTTGTTATTTTAGTGCAGTTGTTTTACAGGAAAACGCTGAGTAAAAAAGGATTTATAGAGAACGTATCTCTTAAAATTAAGTAAGCTGCAGAGCACAGTTAGAGATTTTTCATCTTGTGAGTTTGGAGATTTTCAAACAAAGATTCGACCAGATGCCAAGAAACTACTGTCATTTCGTTTTAGTTTATTTTCAGTGTATATTTTATGTTCATTGATTTGATAAACGATGCGCTTCGATTTGTAATTCTCATGATTCATTGCATGGTTGCACAGGCAAGTTTGTTATGTTCCTTCTTAGCGATTATTGATATTTGAAGTGTTTTTATCGCTAGAATTGATGTTCCAGTGCAGATGCAGCTTGACGAGACACGTTCCGCTGTAGTTACTGTAAATAAACAGGCGGGTTTTACTCATACGTACTTGATTAAAAAGCAAGTATGGAAATATTTGTCATGCTGAAAGAAGCTGGTGAAACTTCATTACCAGGCGGATTTTTTTTCAAAATAAACACTTAAAGTAATTTTTATGATAAAATGCACGAGCTCTTGAATTTATTGCTTGAATTACAAATGCGTTTCTAATAACTGTGAGACATCGCGCTTTCAATTTTTATTCTTTACTTTCTTCCGCAAACAGGAATGAGCCGGAAAGTGAGGTACAGTTTAATTGATTACATTCAGGGCTGTGGAACTAAAAGCCTTTTCAAACTTCAACTCAGTTAACAATTTAAAAATGTAATTCTTTTGTCTGATACTCAGCCAAAGCTTTTCCGGCAATTGAATGGCTATGAATACATAACATGGCAATTGAAATTATTGTACTCGGTTCAGTACTTTTAAGTTATTTCAGATCATGAACTGGAAGGCAGATGAAACTCAGGCAGGCCTTCAGAACCAAGGGAAAACAAAATTCGTTTCGTTTAAAAAATTCTTTAGGTGCTACCACATGCATCAGCTAGTGGCACTCGCAATCAACCGTCGGTTGTTTTCACAAATGATATTTTGTGCAGAAAATCCAACAGAGTAATTTTTATTCGCTAAAAAACCCTTAAATTGTATGTTCTTCGATGTTTAAATGAGCTTCGTAGAAGCTGTGTCCGAGAATCCGCAGTTTTTCATGCCTCTTGCGTATACAAGCACTCGAAGCTACTGACAACGGTGCTTTATAATTTCTTCATCATATTTTGTGCTGTAAACTCAAGTTTCGAGCTAAACCATTTGAAAACCTGAATCCCACAGAGCAGATAAATATTTTCTGCTTTGAAATTTTGAAACAAATAAATTCGTTGGTCCCTCTTATAATTGAACAAAATCAAAGCTCAGCACAGAACGGCTGAGTTAGCGGCATTATTCTTTCTAATAAAAGTTCTCTAAATTTGAGAACCCTTCATCCGGCTCTTGTTCCCGCAACAATGCCTCATAAAGCTCCGTGGAAACAACGCAGCGAATTCAATACTGACGTCTTTGACCCAAAATGCTCGCAGAACAATAGCTTCATTCGTTAAATAGAAGGCGTTGCGATGGAGGGAGGCTTGCGTATGTTGCGTAAATGGTAAAATGGTAAAAGATCTGTTGTGTTCAAAGTAAGATATTTTCAGGTGAGTTTTAGCGAAATTTGCCGTAGAAACTCAGAGGAGTGGGGATGGATATGTCACGGACGGCTGTGCTTGATTAACTACTATATTCAGCAGTGGTATTGTACTTGAGACAAATTCAATAAGGGACGAAATAATAAATGTAAATTCATGACATATTGAGGAATTGATTCACAGCTGAGTGAAGTAATGTCTATTGTTGAACTCTCTAGTGAAAAGAAAAACAAACACACGGAAGACCAAAAAAATTACAAAGTACGAAGCGTGAATGGAAAAAATATTGTCTCATCCATCTAATTTGAATTAAAATTCTATGAAATACATAGATTGGATAAATTGCTGATTTCAGGCGTTCCTTATTTGTTTTTGTGTATTTTTGATGGAACTTATAGTATATTCCGCAGCATTGCTGGCACAAAAGTCCATTTTTCGCCTCAAGTATGGTTATATTTACACCACATCACTATGTTAAGACAGCACCATAGCAATCTAGCCACTCTATAACGAGACAACATGTCAGCTCAGATAACACATCATCTCGACAAGATATCATCTCTACAACAAATCTCGACAATATATCATCTTGGCAATATGTCATCTCAATATGTCATCCCAACATATCTTCTCAGATAACATATCATCTCGACAAGATATCATCTCGACAACACATCATCTCAACATATCATCTCCATGACAACATATATCGACAAGATATTATCTCGACAACATATCATCTTGACAATATATCATCTCCATGACAACATATATCGACAAGATATCATCTCGACACGATATCATCTCCATGACAACCTATCACCTTCATGACAACATATCTCGACAATATTTCTCGAAAACATATCACGTCGACAACATATCATCTCGACAATCACCTGGACTAGATATCATCTTGGCGTTTTACCACTTCGACAATTCATATCTCCTTGACAACATATCAATTATATATTACCTTCCAATACATCTACTCGTCTCACCTCAGCAATAAATTAACTTAGCAACATATCACCCAGGTAACATACGAACTTGGTAATTTATGCTCTTGACGATACATCACCTTGTCACTATATAGATCACTTCGACAATACATCACCTCGGCACTCCATCGCCATGTCTCACATAGAGCGGATCTCGGTAGGAGATAGGCAAGGTTGAGGTACGCGTTGCAGACGTAGGCAACCTCAACAGAGCAGAGCGAATGACCTATGCCGTGCCTCGGTACAAATATCACCAGTAAATATTTCAAAGTGAACCTCTCACGCTGCCCATCGGTCACATTATAGGTCATTATGATGCCGCCACTGCACGGCAGGGAACGATTTACTTTTAAAGACAATTTTTCGGTTCACGAAAATTCAACAAATGAATCCAGGGATTTCGTTTTAGTTTTCTTTGTTGGTAGTTCAAATTTGCGTGATTCATATCAATTTGGATTAGACACGAGTCTAAAAACATTATGAACTTCTGTTGGTTCAGTGAAGCGTACTTACTTGAGGAGCTGTACTGAAGCAACTCCAATGTTTTTATTGATGGGACAAGTTATATATGACGTTACGAATATGTTCGCAACAAATAGTGTGTTTAGCAAAATGACAGTACTTTCTGACAAATATATCGCAGAAATTTCGACACGATTATTTCACATTTGTAAAGCTGTATTGCTATCATCATTACTATCTCTTTTAATAAAAGTTATAAAGTTATAATAAAATGCATTATTTCAGATTACAAGTTTTTGATAAAAAATTAAATGTTCTTGACGTCTATGTCGAAGCTCTAAATATCGCCTCTGTAACGTACGTCATCTAAATTTATCAAGACGAACCCTTCTATTGCAAATTATTCTCTCGTCTTGAAATTCAACATGGACATTCGGCAAATATTAGTTCCCCCAGCCATTTTTCCCACATAAACACGTGTTAACAAGTCATGAATTTCATCAGCAGGTTTTGAACTGAAGTGATGCCAGCGCGCGCTTGTCAGAGGCGCTCTGCAAGAGCGGCATCGTCTTTGATCCCGCTCGCCTTGCCAATTTTTGCCTCCGTAAATAAAAGAGAGAATTTGACTTTCAGGAGCGGACGAAGGCTGCATCAAATGCATATTCAAGTGTGCCTTATTTTTTCTCCTACTTCAAGGTTTGCTCGAAAACAAAAGTCGGAGATGCAGTCCAGTAGCGCGGTACAGTACAAAATGCATCCACAATCAGAGGCAGCCTCCGACGAATTTGTTGAACACGTCTCTAGCTTTCTACGCATGAAGGCACACGAGTTGTATTCATCAGCAGATAGTGATGGATAATGGTAACTAATAGAAGTAAACATTGGAATGGGAAGTGGATTGGAAGTTCTGGTAAGAAGATTAAGCACATTTAGAAAGTTCATACAGTTTTCAGGGCCATCGTTATCGAACGCAAGCCTTCCCAATTGAAATTCAAGGACGTATCGCCGGTGGATTAAGGACGTGGTGGTCGATTATGTACGATTTATAGGCTGGTCGGC
>JACJUY010006480.1:28460-38855 GCA_014220935.1 Platorchestia sp. MABIK | reverse complement strand
GTGTTTAATTCAACTTCAGGATGCAAAAGAACGTGATTTCGTAACAGCGTACGGGCAAAGTCCTTGGACTATCAGATAGCCAAATATATTTTCAACTATTTATAAGAAGTAACTATAAACACTTAATTAGGTCGTTTTATTTACATTACTATACATTATCTTTCAATGCACCTTATTTTAGACACTCTCATTTGCTCCAGTGTGCCTCGAAAAGTTTGCTCGGCGTTGCGTAACATGGCGAGGAATTTCCTCCAATACCGTTTACGATGAGCCTTCATAGCTTCTGCTGTTTCATGGCAAGTGCACAAACTTCAGGTCCCAGAACTGCCCAAACAGAGAAATTCATTAAATTAACACTCTGTTTAAACTTGAGTTTAACATTCAATTTCATTTTAAAGTCAATTGTAGAAAGCAATTTTGAAAATAGCAAACATTACCTGGATTGTGCCTACAGTAGTTTTGATTGAGCATTTGTGAAAATTGAGTTTGTGACAACCGTTCGGTCAGCTGCATTATGAAAATCTCCTCCGTGTATCACCGGTGGCTCACGTCGTAGCCAAGTGGTAAGATACGGCGATGGGTGAGAAGAGCCACGTTTCCTTACTGCACAATTTTCGATAATGTTTTTGACGCTACTTTTATGTCTTGTTTGACGAGTGAGGAGGTGCACTATCCTGTTGAAAATTAAATGGAGTGTTTTTGAAGCGCATTTTAGCATACTTTATCCTAAAACGCACGCAAGGTGGCCTGTGTCACATCGTCACAATTGGGTAAATATTAACCCAATTTTGAGGGGCAAAAAACATAGCTATAGATAAATTGTTTTAAAAGTAAAAAATCATTGAAAAAACAATCTGTAACTCGCATTTTTCCTTACATGAAGTGAATTAATACTGTAGAGTGGACTTTATAAAACTTCTTAAAATACTAAAAAATTTCACTTTGGTACAAATTATTTTAGGATCTGTCTTCGTTTGTTTTCTAGGGCTGAGCGCAGAAGTTAAAAACCCAAAATTGATTTTATACAAAAGAGCGTACTTACTTCCCGACCATGTTGAATGAAATGAAAAATTTTTTTTTATTTTTTAATTGACAGACTACATCATAAGAAAGACATTTATAGATAGCTGAAAATTTCTCTACGGGAGTCTGGAATACCAGCACAGATTTTTTATGGGATCGATAATCTGTAAGTTGTCGTCTCAGCTAGCAGTGAAAGTTTCGATGTCATCGTAAAACACGATGTTAACAGTCAACGTACTACTCTCCATCAGCTTATTAAAAATATTTCTCCATAACCCTTCGGTATTCATTTTGGAGGTTTATCAGTTGATGACACTTTTGCAATTTCAATAGTAAAATGTGCAGGTCTTTTTTTGAGGACGCTCTTCAAGCCTATCGTTTCTCTGGATAACATCAGCATTGATCTTTGTGGCCTTCGTCTGAGTTTTTCTTTGGCAAGTTTGATGATTTTGGGAGAAGAAATTCACAGGCAATCACTTCGAGCGCATTCGTAAATAGTTTTAAATTTGTCGTAGTGGAGCAAAACAAAACCAAATATTTTGATGCCCTCAGCAACATGAAAATATCTGATATTATCTGACTTTTGCGATGTTATTCCAGTGCAGTTGTGCGTTCAGCACTCATTTTGCTGAAAATGCTATATTATAGTAAATTACCTGAGAAAACGTGTAAAGTTGAATGTTCGTCATCATTTCCGAAAAATTACATGAAAAAGAAAGGCGTATTGAAAACATTTTTAACATTTATTGTGAAATATTAATATAACTTCATGCGAGCCATGTGTTACACATATATACCTCGCGAGAATTTTTTTTAGGCTTATTCTCGTTATCCAATAGAGATTACATTTAAAAAATTATAAAGATGAACAGTATGCATCGAAAAAATTGTTACAAAAGCCAGTATATTGGATATCAAAAGTTTCTTAATACTTACAGAGGACCTAACATGTAATTGATAGAAATACGAATGGGTGAAGCTCGTATTAAAAACTTAATAAAATTCTAAGCAAGGATTCAAGAAATAGAGTAACGCTGTGGCTCCTAATAAAAAACGTTCGTTCTCCACATGCGATCAAACTGGTCGGGTTTACTAATTTGCTTAAATTTTCACTACATGCAGTGATTTATTAAAGTAGAAGTGATTCGGTTTGACGAGACTCGCCTGTGGATAGCCTCAAAGAGTACAAAATGGTTAAGTGGAGCAGTTGAATATATGCTATGGGGGTTTAAATGTAACTATTCTCATCAGCAAGACTAACGTCTGACGAAAAAGGACAGAAAAGTAAAAATAAGAGAAAGAAGCCGAGGCAGGAGTAGAATAAAGTTTTCCTGGAAGCATGAGTTGAGTGTGAAATGCGCCGCTGCTTATGTGATGGCAGTCTGTAAGACACATGTGAATATGGTCAGTGTTATGCTCTCTACAACGCGCCAGTTTAATGGTGACTTGAACTTCGCGTGTCCTTCCGTGAAGTCTTGGAAAAATACGTTACTGCTATTTCGCGTTGGGCAAATTTTCTGTTATGAAAAACATTTAGGCGCCAACAAATAAGTTGTGTAACAAATACAAGCAAATAAGTTATGTAATGTAACATTTGTAAATGGATTGCTTTGATAGTCAATAAAAAGGTTTGAAATTGAATTTCAAGACTCTGTGTGGAATTGCTCAGAGTGACAACGAAAAAAGTGATCGAAAGTGATACCTTCAAAATTTGCAGGTACCTGTTGTTTCACAACATAGGTATATTACATGAAGGCAAGTTTGACCCAAAACTGCCGCACTTCATCGGTTTCAAATCGCTCATCGAATTAACTCATGAGAGGGGAAACTTAGCGGAAAGTGTCAGTCATAGCTTTGTTTAAAATCCAGTTGATTGTAATGGTAGCTTTAAATCCAGTAATACGTTTCAAGTATCAACTTTCTTCAAATAAACTGTTGCTATTTCATTTTCTTCGTCGTCTGCGCATCTTTTCAGCCACCAGCCTGTTATAGCTCGATCAGAAACGTTATTCGCGAGGCTGCCGTGGGAATATAAAGTTAATAAAGGTCGTTATAAGGCAGATGTCACCAAGCATGGTTTAAAAGTTCCCCTAGGAAGAGATCTGAGTTCAGTGTATCAGAGCTCCAGCTCGAGTGCTTTTCACATTGCTTACTCTCCAGCTCTTGGAACTGACACAGCTGCTGTTGAAACTCTTTTAGAGCTGCTGCGATTAAAAAATTTGGCTTCAATTTAGTCATAGCAATGAACTTCCTGAATTCTGCCTTGTCTGGGCTGTTGCGTTAACATTGCTGTAGCGTATTGTGTCGCCGTTTTCGTAGTAGATGAACGGGACAAAAATAGGTTTATCTCCCTATCTAGACATGTATGACACTTTCCACTTCAGTATTCGTTATAATTCATACATAAAGCTGATTCTTGAACATTGTTGCTGCGTGTTATTTTGCGGCCTGCCGCAGTGTGTGAATCTAATGTCGGTAATTTTTGCGTTACCGATGAACTCCTATATTAAATTAAAACTAGAATACTGTTAGTAAAGGAAAGTCAATTTTAGAAATATTTATAAATTTTGGAAAGCTTGGAGCTTTTGAAAAGTGAATACCCGAGCACAAGATGTGTATCGGCAGTGAGTTTGAACTCGTTCATGACTAGAAGTTTGTGAATTGTGTCCAAAATCTGCGAATATAGACAGCCTGTTCCTGTGTGGAACCTAGGTTGAGTTAATGTTTACATTTCCTGATCTGGTTTATCCTGGCCTTTGCTTTATTCTTCTCAATATATTACGTATATTCCCTAATATTTGGAGACCATTTCCCACCGCCTCTCCACGAGTTGCAACATTCCATATATAAAATTTTTCGCATTTGTCATGGTGCAGTATTTTGAAGCATTTATGCTTTGGAAAATAAAAGACGCAAGGTTCAGTTGTGCCCATGAACTTAGCGTTACTCATGACGACAGTACACCGATCGTTGTTATAACTAATATGAACGGATTTAGGACCGACATTTTGAGAGCTCAAGCTGACAGTATTATTGGCTGCGGCTGCTCCAATGTCGGAAATAATTTTTGACTGAGATGACACATGACGTTACTGGGAGATCTAGAAACTTTACCAAATTGAAAAATAAGACAGCGAAGGTAGAGACCGAAAAATGTTGGCATTAAAATAGTCATTGTAGTTGAACGGTGAACATTATTGAAGCTCGTTGCGTGGTGCTCCGCAATTATTGACCTCCAATTTTATCGCATTCAGAATGTTTTGCTTTAATTTCCTGATCTACTTATATTGACATCCCAGAAAATGTCAGAAGTAGTTTCTTCGTAATCACAGGAAAAGCTTGCCGCTGAATGATTACAACAATTCTTTAGCTTCACGTAATCTTGACACCATATGTTTGCTTCCCTAACTTTGAATGTATTAATAATTTTTGGGATACGAATATAGATTTTTCAGAATCTCTCATTTCTGGTATATATTCTCGCACTATGGTATTATGACTCGGCTGGTATGGTATTATGACTCGGCTGGTAAGAAAACGAACTATTCTGATGGCGGATGAAATGAACATATCCTAGCACTGTGAAACTTGTGAGCTGCATTCATCGGTGATTTGGCATGAAAAATGGTGGAGCCTAATAACAACAGTACATAAAATATCCTCTTGAACGTATTTTAATGCTACAACCTGAATAATTTGTGTAAAATTGCATCTCCAAAACATTCCGCTCAAGTTAACTCAAGGAAAACGGAACTTCTAATTTCGTCAGGATATGCCGTCAGTTGTCTTCGAAATGCCAGATCATTTTTTATCATGTTTTTGCTCCCCTGAGGGGTACCTGCTGAAGTTTCGAAATTGCTGCAACACCACTCGGAGGCATATGTTAGATTTAGTTTGAAATAGTTTAGTTAGGTTCAAGCTTATAGCATTGCCAGGTTCATGCTTAGTATTGCCAGGTTCAGGCTTGGTATAGTTAGGTTTAGGCTTAGTATAGTTAGGTTTAGGCTTAGTATGGTTAGGTTTAGGGTTAGTTTAGTCAGGCTTAGGGTTAGTACAGCCAGGTTCAGGTTTAGTTTAGTCAAGTTCAGGTTTAGTTTAGTCAAGTTCAAGTTTAGTTTAGTCAAGTTTAAGTTTAGTTAAGTTTGTCTACATACCGTATTCTACTGGGACTGACGCCCCTGGAGGGAAACTGTTAGGTATCCCCTGCTATAGATAGGCTTTTGGGACTTTTGTCTATCGAGACCGCGTCCCTTATTTCCGCTTCGATGCTTTCTTCGTTATCTCATCATTTTCTTTTATTTATTTTCTCTAACTTCTCGTTTCTGACCGCATGGTACCCTGTGTAGGAACACACCTTGTGCGTAAATCATGCATTTCTTGTAGTCTAAATGGTCTCTTCTCTTCGCTCTCTCGAGATCGCTTTTGATACGACCAGGATCGTTTTGACCAACTTATAATATTAACAATGAAAAGGGGCAATTTGTTGCTACATGCTCTGAACTGTGAGCATGCTAACCGATAAAATGAATTCCCTAATGAAGTACAATAAAGTCTTAATAGAAGCGTTTAAATTTTTGTTGAGTATGGATTTGATTTCACATCATATGGAAAATACGTGCGCATTTTTGCTCACATGAGTAGAAATGAAATGTAGCGCACGGCCTCAGAATTTTTCCAACGCAAAAATTTGATATCGAATGGACCGAAGTAGATACAAATGGAGTGTGAAGTAGTAGATACAAATGGAGTGTGAAGTAGTAGATGCAAATGGAGTGTGAAGTAGTAGATGCAAATGGAGTGTGAAGTAGTAGATGCAAATGGAGTGTGAAGTAGTAGATGCAAATGGAGTGTGAAGTAGTAGATGCAAATTGGTTAGGCATGGAAAGCTTTGACAGCCTACATACATTCTTTTACTCTGCCAGACCGTTGCCCCGATTTTTAAGTAATTTCCGAATCTGTCGCTTTGTATCTGTACTTAATTTTTGGTACTTTGTCTAGCACGTGAAAATTACGTCTCAAACAAAAACTAACCAACCAATCCTGGTCAAACCTCATAGTTAGCTATTGCAAATGTTTCACCCCACATGTTTGAATTGACTTGGTGTGGTTTATCGTATAAAAGTCAGCGTCAGGACCTCAGGTCTGGTAAGGTTAAAATGCAAACGATGTAAAATGCATCGTGAAACAGCGTCGCTAAGCTCCAAAGCCAGTGTGATTTTATGTCACAACGAAAAACTTGAAGCCGTAAGATTTGAAATCAGTGGTTTTGTTTTCGACCCTTAACACGTTGACTTCAATGGGTTAAATTGAAGTTCAACATTTTACTCAAATTTAAATACAAAAAGTTTTCAGCAATTTATAAATACCAAACATTAAATGGGTCCATTATATACCACTAATTTTTACAATCTTTTAAAATTAATGGTTTTCAGTAGACCCAGTTAATTTTGGCATTTATAAAATCGCTACCAACTTTTGACTTTGAATTTGAGTTGGACGTTGAACTTCAGTTTAACCCATCACGGTCAACGAGTTAATTAGTAAAAGAATATTCAGGTCCTTCCGTTAAATTCTAAGCTTACAATGTTCCAAAAAACTGATGCACTACGAAAATCTCATCGTCATTGGTTACGAGTAATTTTCGTTTTGAATCTATTATTCGTATAATATCCTTCAAGAATTTTATACATTACGCGAAAAAATTGCTCTACGTCCCAATACGGAATAAATGTACAGCGCCGATTTAGTTGCGTCGTATTTTAAAAACAACCGAAATAATGTAATATTAAATATTATTTGATATGAATTACTTGTAAATCAAAAATGGAATTATACCAACTGTGTACACCGATAATTTCATACTATATGAAGTTATTTTTTATTTCTACCATAGAGTTTCGTTCAGGGACCTTCAATTCCCTGGTGTGGTAGAGAATTCAATTAATTTACGGCTTGCTCTTCTTTCATTTTCATTACAGCAAGCCAAATGCAGTAATTTTTTCCAAAAACTATACAACGCGCAGAAAACAAGGGCTTATTGAGACAAAAGTTACGGCGGAAAATAGCCATATAACTTAACAGTAATTTTCATCATTGGGAATGTAAATGACACGCTGCGGTGCGTTTCCTCCCGTCATTTTCTAATTTTCAGTTCCACTTTGAAACGTAGTTGTAAATTGTGTTGGACGCAGAGAAGCTCATGCAAACTCTGTGCTAGAATGATTCAGAGAGCCCGGTCCGAAGGTCTTATAGCTCTGTGATTACGAGGCAGAAGAGGCCGGTGCAAATATATTCGAGCTTCAAAGAGCTGCAGTCCGACACTTGGGTTCCCTCACACACAGTCGTGGCCAGGCCAGCACGACTCACCGTACGAGATGTGCTAAAAGTGTTCCAGCGCCCTCACGCCTCGTCTTAACGCTATGCAACGATAAAACTCGATGCATTTTGACGTTTCTGCTAAACTTAAAATGGAGTTTTTCTGTGAAGCTCCTCATGTTTTTATTGCGTTATTCTTAAATGGTTTACTTATTAGAGTTTCAGCGGTGAAAGCGTTTCTAGCAAAAACAAAATGAGGATTTTTTGAAAGCTTGACCCGAGCAAATTGTTAGTTCTGGTCGTTTTGAAATCCTGAAAGCGTGTCCCAAGCTTTTTGTTTATTATACCACAAATCAAACTCAAAAAATGTCGTGGGTGAAAGTAGTATATGAAGTAATATTGGCTATTAATATAGTTCATAGTAGTGATGTTGACAAATATTCGACAAGAACCTTCTGGAAAATCTCATTGCATACATCGGTTAGTGACTGTGAGAAAAACTGTTTACGTTGAGAGTGTATACCTTTCAACGAAAAACCTTTTTGAAATTATTTTCAATCATTTTCTATACGAAGCATTTTTACTCTGAAGCCTAGTAATTACGGTGTTCGGGAATTCAAATTGAATATACGCGAAGTTAATTTAATTAGTGTGATTCAAATCGGCATCCGCTGTGGAAATGCTGTAGCAATTTTACAGATTAGAATCATTTGTGCCTTTAATCTATTTCATACCGTTTCACCATAAATTAAATACTAATCTCACATTACTTTACAATTAGTTTTTGAGTTAATCTTTTTTTAAAACCTATGATTTTACCTTTTCGAAAACCATTAGTCAGTATCATGTGTTTGAACATTTTAATTAAATTTAGGGAATCCTATGAACACTTTGAATGCGGCAAGTAAAATTAGTTTAAAATCCAATTAAAGTTTAAAGTCAATTGTAGTGAGCAGTCTTGAAAATAGCAAATGTTGGCTGGTTCGTGCCTTCATTTAGCTTTGATTAAGTATTTATAAAAATTGAATTTCTGACTGTTGGTCGGTCAGCAGCATTATGGAAACTCTCTCTGTGTTCACCGACGGCTCAGGTCGCAGTCAAAGTGTTAATTGACTTACAATTACTCTCCCTTTAAATTCTTAAGTTGTCCTGTGGTAAAAGAGACATATAACGTAAGTCACTGCCTCCTACGCTGTCTCGTGTTTAAAGCTCAAACCTGTACTAATCGATCTTAATTTCTTTTGCAGTGAATTTTTGCGAACGAACCTCGAAAGCAAATAATGACATTGCGGTTTCACTCGTCTCAATCAAAATGCTGACTCAGAGATTTCCAGAAAGACTAGATCCATTAAGGTAGGGTCTGTCATGATTTGAGTATCAAATGTGTACTAAAGATTCCAAATGAACGAAGAAGTGGAAACCCGTTTTGTAAACAATAGTTTTAACTCGAAAGTACTTTAATGAGTACTCAGCTACATCATGTGGCCGTGTATACTTTTGAATCATCCTTCTGATGCAAAGTGGCGGTTAAAAACTGTCCTTTTAGGGCTGTTTTCAGTCTTATTATTGAGTGTATCGAAAGGAAACGCTTTAGTATCAGTGAGGAACGATGGGAGTCTCGGTAATGCTCAGAGTCAACTGTGGTTTGAAAGTGACGCGGAGGTGCAAAAACAAAGTGGTCATTCTGAACCTGAGTACCGCTTGGATTTAGTTAAAACAACGAACGATCATGACAGTGAAAAATACGATCGTGAAGTTCCGACGAGGATTTCGAGACGTGCGACAGTTACAGCTAGTGACACACGACACGACGAGGATGGTTTGAGCGACGCCATCCGAAGAGTCAAACGACAAACAGAAAGGTAAGTGCAGTATGCTCATGTAATGTTTAGACTACGGCGGGTTAAACTGAAGTTCAATATTCAATTTGAATTACAGTTAATTCTAGTAATCTGACTTGAAAATAAGAAGCAATAAATAGATCGTTTATTAATTTAATTTTGACTAAGTAATTATGAAAATTGAGCTTGTAACTACTGTTCGACCAGCAACATAATGGAACTCTTCTCAGTTGCTTCCGATAGCGCACGCCGCAATCAAAGTGCTGAGTTTAATGAATTTTTAGTTTCATCGACTGTAAAAAATGCTCTGGTTGAGCGGTTTGCTTGCCGATTGTGTCCTAAGGATACGTCTTTGTAACTTATGAACAATGGTCAGGCGTGGTTTGCTCTTGCGGTTAAACTGACTGCGGTGGATCCTTTCATACATCACCCTGAACGCGTGCTACGTTTAAAAGTATCGCTTTAATTGAATATCGTTCAAACCAGCGGCAAGTTTGCCTTCAGAATGAAGATTTGTGTTTTAATTACTACGTTGTGGAAACCAGTTTTCAATAGAAATGAATGAGTGCTCAAAATCGGTAACTCAGAGTTGGGCAGGTGGCTGTATGCCTGCTCCGAGTAAAGTCGCAATTGCAACTCCGTAGATTGCATGTTTCTCCTGCGATTAAATTATGTCTTGAAAACATAGGCGCGGTTATGGTAAGGTAGTCCATCATGACAGTGATTCATTGGACTGGGGCGGAAAACTAATAGTACGGTTGGCCTCGTAAAAGGAATGTCGCTAAATTTCTCATTTTTACAAGGGTTTCTTCAGGAAATTCGGCTGCCCTTTAATTTAGTGTAGACTACCATAAAACCGCTACTGTTATAAAATGATTAAAATATCGTAAATTAAATTTTTTCCGCTATTTTTCGTGATCGTCATGAATTTGCGCTCTTCAGTCGATGACGTAAAATCTACGCGCGTATGAACGATTAACTTCTGGAAATTATTAACGTTTTGACGAAGACATTGGAAAAGACATTGGCTATATATTTCACGTGAGTAAGTTCTAATTTGACACAAGTTTGTGTCTCAAAGCAGAGTGATAGCGAACAACGCCTTCCGTAGGATTAAAACTGTTATAGTTAAATAAAAAAGCCGCAGACATGCTGCCGCTGCTCAAGTAACCCACAACCCTGTCTAAAGCATCGCATGAAGATACTCATACACTCA
>JACJUY010006479.1:31779-43321 GCA_014220935.1 Platorchestia sp. MABIK | reverse complement strand
CGAGTCTGTCTTGATGTTCCTCGACATCTGAACATCCTACAGCACTAGTGATGGGATCTACGTTAGTTTCAATTGGATTCAAGATTGAATTGAGCAGAGAAGTATTGAGAGCCTCTTCTAAGGCTTAGTTTGACCAAACTGGTCCCAAACTAAGGCTAAATTCTGACGGTTTCGTGGCGCTAGACAGACCGAGTTGAACCGCTGAGGCGCTGACTGTAGATGATTATGATGAAACGTTACCATTTGGTCTCCGTGTAATGGCGGCCTTTAAGTCTGCTCAGTGATCGATTGACTCCGTTTTCGGGATGAGAACCTATCCACATCTCCGAAAGGAACGACCTTACCAGCCATTGAGAAGGCCCTGCCTCTCAAACAAGGCACCACTTTCAAGTTGTGAACGAACTGAAGTAAATCGGTCCCAATCAAAAACTCTAACTTGACAAAATCTTTCTTATCGTTAAACCACGAGTCGGCCAACACTGCTGTTTTAGTAATATTCTGTAAGCCCCCTTGAGGCTAAACCGATCAAAGTCATCACTCACCAAAATGGGCAATTGAATTAATTTTCCCGCTTCTCCCAAATCTATTTGTAAACAAATTTCGGAAAATTTCTTTACTCCATTCTTGAGAAACGTGTTAATTACAAAATTATTTCTATTTCTATCGGTAATGACACCAAGTCAACTTAAAATATTACTGCTAACGTAGGATTTCCGGCTTCCGGTATCAATCAGAAATCTAACTTTGATTCTCAGGTACCCGTTTATAACAACCAAGGTTATTGTAGGCAAAATGCTAGAACCACTGCAATTTTACAAAGAATTTATACAAAAATTCGAACAATTTTTATAATTATGAAATTTTTGATCGTCTTTAACAAGTTTAAAATTGAGGACTCAGAGCAGGAATGTGCAACTTTTTACGATAGAAAGTACAAGGCTAGTCCAAACTCGATGGACACACCACTTTCATGGGCTTCGAGCTGGAAAAGAGGAAACAGAGTCCTAATTCCTCACAACGAGCGGTTCTACTAGGGCAAGTTGAGTATTCACTGCATTTCAACATAAAATGGTTGACGCCTCCATAAAACTTGCAGAGCTTACCCTTAACAGAGGCATTAGATGCAATAACTGGAGCAGGTTTGGTTGCAAAAAAAAAGATTAGAAGCTAAACTTTCAGGCTTCTTGACCTGCAGCCCCGAGCCCTGCCTCCCCTTTGTCATCCCGCATGTTTAGTTTTCTTAAAATTTCAACATAATTAGTAAATATTTGCTCTAACTTTAAGTAATTTGTGTTCAACCTATTTATAAGCTCATATTTCACAGGCACAGGTAATTTATTGAAAACCAATTGGCTAATGAACTCCATGGAAGACTCGCTGGATAGCAAATTTGGCCCATGAGTCTTCAAATCGCTTAGCAAGCATCTGACTTCATTAAGGGACAACTTGGTTTCAAGCAAAGAAGGATCAATTTTTGGTTGTAAACCCAATAATTTCCCAAAGAGATCTACTATGGCCTGCTTATTCAAGAACTCTGCTTCAAGCAACGTCAGGGCTATAAGGTCAAACTTTAATTCTGCGTACAGCAGCCTTGATTGCTATTTGGCTGTAACCTAAATCTCTCCGCACAAGCATCGCAAGTCCCGCTCCGCGCACCGGGAAAAATACCTCAATGCAATAGTTGTTTAGAGGTGTAGGGTTCAAGTTTCCAAGTAGGGTCTCCTGAAGGCAAACGCAATAAGGTTGGTACTCCTCAAGTAGGGCCCTCACATCTCCATAGTTACTGCGGAAACCTCGAATATTCCATTGGAGACAAGTGGTCATGGTTTACTTGTTCGAGGCTTTGCACGCATGGAGTTCTTCTCAGCACCCTCAACCAGAGCGGATGCCACAAAAGGCGGCACGGAGCCTACTGGTCTATTATCACACGAATGAACTAGCACTGGGGGAGGAGGCTTAATAGAGAGACTCCGCGGGTTCGGATATTTCTTTATCATGCGTGACGCAATATCTTCTAGGACAACCGTGGCGCGTTCCAGAGAGCGAACGCGCTAAGTCACAGTGGTCAGTGTATATATCAACTAAGGATCTTTAGGTCAAGGCATTTGAAAAATCAATGATAGTGCTTGTCTCATTTTTATTGGAAATAAACTGATTTTCTTTCTTTCAGGAAAAAGTTTCCAAGTTCTGCCATGTAGACGTTTTAAATTGTGCGTAGATGTAGAACTATTTACTTTCACTGATTATGCTTCCAACATAATTCTCTGATATCGCAGACGCCTTAACTCATATGTGTACATACCATCACAAGCGTTTTTCATCAATGTGTCAATGTCTTTCTTGCTCATACATGAAATAGTCATCAAACTTTGAATAACTTGACCACAGGAAAATATTTTAATTTTCTTTCTCAGTTCTACGTTAAACCATTGGCATAGTTACAATGATATCCAAGTATATTTACCAAATGAGAATCATTTTGTTAAGGCGCTTCAAAATTCTTTGCTGATGGTTTCTGTGTCAACTTTTTTGGAAATAAACTTGTTTCTCTTCTCTTTTCTGTTCTTTCCATAAAAAAAAGATGTGATACCTTTTACTATAATTCGTTTAGTACGAGCCAACCTTGTGCATAATAATCAGAATGCATACAATCTCTTACAGAATGTGGCCGAGAACCCATTTTAGCATCAATGTAAAAATAAGAGAAAATTACGATAAGCTTGTTTAAGCCTCCCTAACCGCTACAAAAAACTAAGCGTACCGAAGAGAGAAAGGAGGAAGGCACCATTTAGTATGGAGAGAAGAGAATGAGGAATCTATGCAGAAGAAACATAGAAATAGTAAGTTGAGAAAGAAGTTCATGAAATACGATAAAAATTGAAGAAGAAACTAGTTGGTGCTAAACAACAGGACAGTAGTGAACCGAAAAAAAAGTTGTCCTTAAAATAACAAAAAAAAAATTTTATTTCAACAAAAAGAAGGCGCACTTAACTCTCAGCTCGAGCCCTCACATTTTCCCCCTAAGAGCGCTAATTCCCATAGATACATAGTTGTATCCCCATGAGAGGAAGAAAAGAGAATTAAAATAGATTAATAAGTTAACGAACAATATACTTTTCAAAAGAGGATATATTTTTATGGTGGGACACCATGAACATTATCTTGTGTAAACATTATAGATGATAAGGTTCATTTTCTACCAGAGTCGACCTGAATCTGGCCCCGGACTCGTTGAATAACGGAGGCTAATTTGTGTCCGTATACTTCAAGACGAGGTTCGCGTGAGATCATGTATAACTCGAGGATAGATTACGCATTGCATTGCATATTTCCCAACTTGAATAATTAACGCCTAATGCAATCTAATGAAACTCAAGGAGACTCTAAATTAGCCGTCATTCTTTACAACGAAAGGTCGATTTAACCAATAGTATGAGAATGATATCGTTTAACTTTCAATTTCAGTGTATTAAGGACACTAGAGTTCCCTTGAAGTGTGCGAGTGAGATCATCAGTCTACCAAAAGTGAAGGACATGATACACCAGAAGACCGACACCTTTACTTGACTAGAGTACAGGACCCTGTCTCTCCAGCGCAGCTGCAGCCGCTCTCTCGTGTACGCCTGGCGGGAGCAAGCCGACGTCCGTCTGGAAACACATTTGAGTTCATGTTACTCCCCAGAGCCAGAATCAATGCGCAAGACAGAGTATTAGTTCATGAATAAAAAAATCCACATAACTCACAACATTATCAATGGAGAGAGGAAGTTAGATTCCGATCAAGTTGATACGCATCATTTTGTACCTCGCTCCTTTTGAAATACCCTATGAGAATCTTACAGACGTGATGAAGGTCTAGCGCAATGAGCCATTCTTGCCTTGATCATTCATGAAATGAAATTGATTTTGATGTAAGAAAACTTCAGTCTTCAACATACACCTGCTAGTAAAGGGCTAACGCTGCAAGTTTCTCAGAGCAAGAACTGCAGCGTGAAAACTGCTCCTGGATTAAGGTTCAAGTGATGCAGCAATTCAAGACAATCTATACTTAGACTAGAATAAACAACTAATTCATCGGTGATATGGCAGTTCCCACAGCTCTGCTGCATCACACACCCAATTACAAATACAGTAACAGAAATTAAATTTTATCAGTAATGCAGCAAAATACTATTTGAACTTCAGATATATTTTTACAGCATGGAAGTTACTACAGAACTGATTTGAAATTGGAGCAAACTTTTTGCTCAAAAGGGTCATACTTACTACAGTGCGTAGAGAGATGCGACAGGCATAGCAAAGTACCGAATCCAAATCTTCTTTAGTGACCTCAAACTTCTCCAACGCTGGCCCACATGAATCTTCTTGAGGAAGTTGATTAGCAATTATTTCACCATTACCGGACACGCCAAGCGTTGAAGATGGAACGGATGTTTCACATGCCGAAAGATTTCCGTTAATAGCAGCACACAAAGAGCCGTTTGTGTGTGCCACATCACTATCACCATAACTGGCAGCAGCGACAAAGCAGACTTTGGATAACCTTTGAGATACAGTGGTAGCAGCTAGGGCAGATGCTTCGGGCTGATTTGTGTCCAAAACTGAGTGACAAAATCCACAGTGTCTATTGAAAGTAGAACTCGTAGACTGGATCAGAGAACTTGTGGAGGAAAGAGGCTGTGCAGACGAATGGATGACAGA
Organism: Platorchestia sp. MABIK; assembly: GCA_014220935.1. Classification (NCBI taxonomy): domain Eukaryota; kingdom Metazoa; phylum Arthropoda; class Malacostraca; order Amphipoda; family Talitridae; genus Platorchestia; species Platorchestia sp. MABIK. The sequence goes on along the minus strand of JACJUY010006479.1, from coordinate 38,620 downwards.
ACTTGCGGGAATTACGTCAGCGTCCTCAGCTTGAGGGGCTGGAGAGGCGACAGACAAGTCACTGAGACTAGATGCGAGGGAGTCCCTGCAGTCGTACGCCAGCAGCTTGTCGCCCGTCCTGAACACGGTCGGTATCGTACTGGGGAACTCTGACTGCAGACCTGACAGGAAACTCTGCGTGCATCCGGTCACTGTCTTGTGCTGGAGAAAAGAGACTTCTGATTTATTTTGGCAATTCACAAAACTTCTATAATTCACGATATCTGAGCAGTTTTTCTGAAAAATGATTTTTACATCACCAGCGTTTATGCCACACATGTAACACTTGACGTGGCAGGCTCTGGCAACTTACTGATAATAATAATCATGGAAAAAGTGTAGCTGCCTGGAAATATTAAATAACCTTAGTAGCTGTTCAATTTATGAAAAATTTTCAAAGCATCGGAACAATAGAGTTAATTTTTGAACACTCTTCTCTCCTCCATTAGTCCAAATACATTTTTGTACATAGTGCGCTTTTATTCACTCTTGCATCATTCAATAAATCAGGAAGAAATGAACTATCGCTTAGATCAAACAGTATTGGAGATACCGCCCCCTCCCTCACCTCCCACCTCCGAACAAGCTCTGCAGTTTAGCACACCAACAGATGGAGGTTGCCACCAACACTCAAAACTTTGACAGCAAAGCAAACTACCTCTCAGTAAAATCGCTCGATTGCAACATAAAATCCAAAGTTTCGTACAAGTCGCTCAACTAGTGAGGACTCACATCGTGAGTGGGGTCAACATAAGGGACGTCCATGAGCCTGTTGTAGTGCAGCAGCTCCTCCAGCTGCAGCTCCCGCAGTGGCCTGTACACCTGCACGCCAGTCTCTCCGTCCACCGACCTGAACGACTGGCAGAACACAGCCATTCAGCAGAGATGCATGCAACGAAATGCTTGCTCAACAATAGCTTCAAGATAATCTATTGCTACCCACTGTTTTAGGACGGTGGAATCAACAATTTCAACAAAATTCATTACTTCTGCTTTTGAGATAGAGGAATTTAGGTGTAAATTAACATAACCATTCGTACAACAAAACATGAAATCCCCGATCTTTAACAGTAGTATCTCGGCCATTTTTCCTTAAATTAGTGCACCTACATTCAGTGTAAAATACATGTAAACAGTATATATTATAATCTTTTTAAAATTAGTTATTGTAGTACCTGTTTTTGCACAGAAAAAACACTACAATGAAGCATAGAAAAGAATTTCAGTCGATTGCTTCTTTACGATTAAATTTATCTGCAAAAGATTTCATAATTCAGGGAACACAACGAGCTAAAACCCTACATATACAGAGTGTCCCAGAAGTTACGTAATATACAATAATTTGTATTATTTTTTTTTTTATGTTTCAGGTTAGATCTGACATGGGTGAGAAACTAAGTGTACATGAAAGAGTTCAATTTGTCAATGATCAATGATCATTGATCAAACGTACAAGAGTTCAATGAGGGATAAAATTGATATACATATGCATTATTATAAAAACCTGGAGGGTACGCGACTTCTGGAACCCTACAGACATTGTACGCTAGTATAAATGCATCCATGTTTCATAAGGAACAACACGAACCACTTGCTGCGGGATGTGGGCGCCTCTGCCCTGAGCGATGTAGGAGAGAATGTCGGCTGCGATGCCGCTGGCGCAGCTCCCCACCAGGAGACGCGCGTGTCCCAGAGCGGCGCTCGAGGTCACCAGGCACCGCTGCACCAGCACCCGCCACACGCTCTGCTCACACACAAACACTCTGTTCCCTCAGCTAGATTTGTCTCCACTTCAACACTGATATTACCACATAATAAGCAAAAGCAGCCTCAGATCCAGTGAAGGTTATCATGTTTTCAAGAGGAGCTAGCTACTCGACACAAAGAATGCAGTCTGACAGTAACCATCGCTTATTTTATACCACCCATCAAACAAACACTGGGAGCAACTATTTTCTGACTCATCTCCTGTATCTCGTTAACACAGGCTTCTGTAAAGATCCTTTTTATGAACGTGCTATAATATTGACAGCAAAATAAACGCATCCTTCTTCCATCAATGACAACATTATTTTAGTCTAAAATATCTATTCAGAATACCAAATATAATCAGCACAGAGACGATCGTGATAATCCCCTCTTGAGTAACAGAAACAATATCAACAATGACCAATGATACAGCTGATAATTACTTACTGAACATTACAAAAAATCACTACAATAATAGTGACAGTCAAGGATAACTACCTCTTTGGCAGTGAGAGAAGCACACGAGTTCATCAGGGCGTGCAGTCTGTCCTGCAGCTGAGGGGAGGACACATCAGCTCGGAGCTGCTCCACACTGCAGCCCTGCACAGCACCACCGCACTTCAAGCAGCTGTGTCTCACTGTTCACTCATATGACACTTATTGAAGTATTTATGAGGGTCATCCAGATAGTAAAGAACGATTTGGCATGATCAAATATAAATGAAAGATATCAACACAAAACTTTACTTACAAAGTATGAGACCATTGCTACATTTTGCTTTCAATGTGATCACCATAGCCATCAAAGCACTAACTGTACCGTGGTCTAGTTTTCCAATGCTGAAGCTATACTCTCTGAGCCAGTACATTACAATTTCTTAGATGTCTTTATTATTTGCATACCGATTATCACTCAAAAAAAACTTTGGTTTTGAAAATTTGAAAAAAACTTAAAGTCGCTTAAATGCCAGGTCAGAATCTTGAGGAGAATGTCCAAAAATTTTTCTGTCAACTCATCAGTAACGACTAATGGCCTCCCGCTGCTGTGATCGTCGGACACATTCGATCTTTCTTGATTAAACATCATCAACCATTTCTGCACCAAAAATATTAAATTATAAATTAGTTTAAGCCATCTTAACCAAAACAAAGGTGTTCCCAAGAGAGCTAGGGATGAGTCACCAACTAACGCAGTATTAAGGGAATAAGGAATCTATACACAAGGTGTCTCCACAATATGCGCATAAAAAAAAGTATGAAAGAATTTTAGGAAATGAAATGAAAGTTGAAAAGAATGTAATAGATACTAAAAAAAGGACTGCAGTGAACTGAAAGACGATTATCTGTAACGAAATAAAAAATGTGTTCTATCCCAACAAAAAGAAGACATACCTAACCATCTTCGCCCTATGAGTTCCATGCTGAAGTCCTCGTTCACAGCATTATCATCATACACTTGCGTTGTTTGCATAAAAATTCCAATGGGTCAAATATTTCTGCATTTAGAGAACAAATTTCACCTATGCATTTTGCATCTCGCGAGATTTTCGGGTTACGCCACTACTTTTGAAAGGTTTCAGAAGCAGCATAAATGACTGCACGGTAACAATGTTTGGCTCACAGTGAGGCGGGGGAGAAGCTAACTGACGCACAGGCAACAGCGGCGGTGGGGAGACCACGCCGAACAAGATACACAATCGATTTTCCCTTTCTGGATGTACCACGTACATATCAAGATAAACTTGTGAGTTTATGTTTGTCATCTTATTAAGCCTAAATCCTCTATAATTCGACCTGTTGATCATATAAATTCACACAAATAAAGCTAGAAATTCCTGAGTAGTAGAGATCAGCATTAGAACAATTCATGTTTGTCTAAAGCAGGGTTGGGCTAACTTTTCAACTCAGGGGCCACATGAGTTTTGGAAATACATCAAAATACATATCAAACATAAACGTCAAAAAAATTTGTGCTAATACTTACATTTACCGTTATTGGAAGCAGCATTGATCCCATTAAAGGTAAACGTAAAAATTTATTGTTACGTTTAGTGGGAGCAGTGTTATTGATCAACCGTTTTTGCTCGCGCATCAAAGTCTGGTGCTAGTTTTGTTGTGGACCAGAAGGCCCGATGTGGCCCGTGAGCTGTAGTTTGCCACCTACACTCTAAAAGATAACCAACTAGAAACAAAAACTGACGATTACCTCAAGAAAAGGAACAGGCGTGACGGGTTTCTCTGAGAAAACTGTCTCGAGTGTGGTGTAATAGCACTTGAGGCCCAGCTTCAGCACTGCTCTGCAGGCTCTCTCTGCTACCAAGGTGCCTTCTGAGTGGCTCTTGCTGCCAGCAGGTGAGCAATGTTCTGACCAGCAAAATCAAAACTGAACAACAAATCATGGGTGGTCAACTGTTATGCAATAGACCTGAATGTGTAATAAAAATTATATTTATTCTCTATTAATTTTTTTCAATTTGCATCCTGGAACAACATTTTTTTTAGAAAGAGTGAAAATACATCTTCTGATCCAAGACTAAATCAACACTCAGCTGAGTTGTACTGCATTAAACTTTTCTAAAACACAATTTATGCTATTTCAATTACACTGGCAAAACGAAATACATGACTAAAATAATATTACCCTATACTGTAATTTAAATTGCCCAAAGTGCTGGAAAATAATCAATCGAATTTACATAAGCTTCAATATACTGGTGCTTCATGACACATGAAAATTAAGCCAAACTTGAAATTTAAAAAATAGCTGCTTCTGGTTAACACAAAATTTGTGTCAGACAAATTCATGAAACGATAAAAAAAATTAGTGCCCTACCATCGACATGCAGGAAGACAGGCTCGAGCCTCAACTTTTTGAGAGTGGTGAGAGTGATGCCCCTGTGGACGAGATGAAGGAGGGCAGAGGACGCTGGGCCTCCACTGACCCCCACCACAGCGGAGCAGCCTGCAGGCAGCGCCTTGTGTTTCCCAATGCAGGATCGGAACTTGTGCGTCGCAAAGACCAGGAAACAGTCTCTAGGAATAGAATATTTAATGTGGTTGTTTCTCAATGAATTTTAGAGAAGAGGGCATGATGCAATGCATGCATGACATAATATTTGCTTTCGTTTCTTTGACAATCTACAAAAAAAAATGCTACAAACAATTGTGATCATGGTAGAAGTTACACAGGCAATAGAATAATTGTTTCATGAATGAAGATATTGAAATAAACACACTGCTACCATAATACTAACCATTAATATAGTCATCAATTCAACACACATCCATGGAATGAAAATTACAAGCAAAATATGTCATTTATGCATACTACCACATGCTGAAATTCAATGCTCAAATATGTACTGAACATTTGTTGGTAAAATGTCATTTCTAATAAATGCTGAAATGAGAAAGCAATATCTTGGAAAAAAACAAGGACGATATATTACCACTTGATGTAGGTGGGTTTATAACACCTAGGTAATTACAAATTAAACATGGAAAACAATTTATAAACACTGACCCATCTCTTTGCAACCAAAACCTAAATGCCTCAGCATCACCAAATTAAAATGTAGTTATTCAAGGCTATTGTAACACAACAATTGAAAAATAAATTGAATATAACAAATGATTATTTAAAGCAGTTTCCTCCTTGTACTGGAATTGTTTTAATTTTTATATTAATTAGTTTAGGACTCTTGAGCTGCAACAAAGGTGATCTTAAGAAAGGAAGAAGAAACCATTAAGTAAAGATTAGAAAATGGGAAATGTATGTACAAGATGCAATCCTACACAGGATACACTTTCATGAAATGGCAAGTTAGGAAGGAAAAGGAAGAAGAAAACAAAAGTAGCAAAGAAGGCATGATAACAGGAAGAAGAAAAGTGAGCACGACAGATAGAAATCCTAAAAAGTTTATCTGTAGCTAGGTAACAACAGTATTCCCTCATGGGATGCCAGTCCTCATAGACAACCCTCACTTACCTAAACCTATTGCCTTTCCTATGGTTTCTAAAGAGAACTGTACTGGAACCACGTATCTCTGACTATTACACACAGAACTGATATTTTAGAAACAATGTCTAATTAATAAATATAATACATTGCAATAAAAACTATAAACATATATCAATAGACAGAAAATTTATTTGCTCTTTAGTGTAGCATATGATAAAATTTAAGGTTGAATTTCACCTGCAATATGGATCCGTCTTATGCAGAACAACTTCTACAGGTTGTTGGTGACATTTGCGGCAATTGACATCCGATCTGAAAAAATAAATAATCAAAAATTATGACGTTTTACGAAATGTCCAAATACCAGCCAACTATATCTTGATAAAATCAGACAGGCTAGGTAAAAATGATATACACTTATCTATTTTAACTTGAAAAATAAAATTTCAAATTCCAAGCAGAAAATTTATATTAGCATTATATTTACAGTAATAGACAAAAAATATAAAATTGACAGAAATCTTTCTAATAAGAAAAAAATCTTTCTAATAAGAAAATAAATCTTTCTATTATTATGGTACTCTTAGTGATAGGAAACTGGAGGCTAGTACTCTGTGTATAGAATTTACATATTATGATGCATATATTGAACAACTAAGGTAATAATTAGACATGGAGGACCATGGAATATGCAAGTCTAAGCTCATCTTCAAAGTGAACAAAAGAATCTATTACACACTCAATAACCAAAATAGTACAGAATGATATATAGGAAAAAGTGAATGATTGGAAAATGCATTAGCTCAGCAAAATTTTTTTTTTAGTTTATAAACCTATTTTTCAAAATTATGGAGCATCCTTTAACACTTAATAATACATACTTTTATTCTAAATACCAAGGTCACATCTATATATATTTTTTCAGAAATTTCAAAGAATAGTTTTAAACAATTATAATTTCATAATTATTTACCATTTTCTCTCTTTTCATTAGAAATCAGAAAAAAAATTCTTGAGTAACCAACCCTTATGTTTCTAAAAGCATATGCAATAACTGACTTTAAAAGCTCTAAATCTAACAGAAAACAAAGG
>JACJUY010006479.1:9468-20166 GCA_014220935.1 Platorchestia sp. MABIK | reverse complement strand
ACCCCTATATTGTTGAATGGATTTCAAAAATGAATAAATATATTTATAAAATATTTTTTACGCCCCATATTAAAAAAACACCCTGTTCATTTCCTATTTAACCTAATAATACCCGTTGTGTGTTTATTTCTTTATATGTTTATGTATTTTTTATATATTTGTTTGGTTTTTGTCTCTTAAGAAACAGGATATATATTTATTTGTTTGGTATAATGGATACTGATTACATTTAAAGATCAAAGGTTTTGCGATTAGAAACATTCAGAAATATAAGATCATCTTAAATGTGTGCAAATTTCCAATGTAAATAAAATGGAAATGCTTCAGGAAAGAAGAAGAAGACTTGACAGAGAACGCAAAAGAAGAGCTCTTGAGCAGCGCCATCTCAGGAACAAAGAGAAGAAATCTGGCAGCTTAATCCTTCCTTAGTTACTCAGTCCATCAGTTACGCTTTCGTTTGAGTTTGTGGTATCATGGATACCGAATTCCTCAGTGTAACATTAAAAGATGGCCTTTACATGCATTGATATGTTTGATCTTTTATCTGGATAGCTTCGGTTAGGATAGGTTAGGATAGGATAGGAAAGTTTTTTCACGGGTCCACTTAGCTAACGATGACATTGTTCGTAGAATTTCCTCGGGTCCTGCTGTGACCTAATAATACCCATAGTTTTTTTTGTATGGAGTCCGCTACTTCCATTTCTCTGTCACGCTCATGAAGATAGTTATAATGAACGTATCTGCGAAACAAGTTTCACCAATGAACAAGTGCAAGAATAATTTTTATCACGGGTACTGTTAGGATGGATATATTTGTTTGTCATCCACATCTAAAAAAATTGTTCAAGAAAGGGATTGAATCCCGTCATTTTCGACGGGCCATGCACATTGCAATATTTACTGCAGTATTACCTATGTAAACCTCAGGCCCGGCTATCTACACTGTCTACAGGGAAATTAGCTGTCGAACTCCAGGTGTGGCGACATGTACGCACACTAGGACAGATGTGCTAGTCTCGTTACAACAATGACGGCATCGTTTTAGTAACGACATCAATTTTCCAGTTAATGTGTCTGCCTGGAATATCTTTGTTCTGTGTTACTTGTACTGATACGCTGGCGGAGTTGTGTTCTGCAGTCAGCAATGAATGTTCGATGAAGCGCTTAAGATATTTGCTTCATGTTGGTTATTTTGCTTGTATGCAAACATACCAGTCTACTAAATAAGTCTAATGCCCTGCAGAAGTACAACTATTGTATATATATAAGCATTTGCTCTTCCAGAGGAACGATGGGAAGTCCCGAGCTGAAGCCTTCTTTTTGCTGAAATAGATTGTAGTTTTTTAGTCATGTACCATCGTTTTCAGTTCACTGCTGTCTTTTTTCAGCTCCTATTATTTTTATCTTAAACTTTTATTCTGTTTCATAAGTTAACTTCTTTCAAGTTTGTGTTAGTCACTCTCAGCGTGTGGGGTTCATCTTGTGCATAAATTCCCGTCCCATAAATTCCATTAAATAGTGCTTGTCTCTTTCTTCTCTTGGGAACCTCTTTGTTGAGGTTAGAGTCTGAAAATAACTTTTAACATAATCAAATAATTCTACGTCTGATTCTCTCATCATTTGATTCATTCTGAAAGCTGACATTGTGTACCCGTACAAAGACAAAAAATGAATTAAGTTCGAGTATCTCTGATCAAAGCAAAGTATTGAAATTGTGTGTGTGTGTGTGTGACGCACTTTTCTTTCATTCTCAATGTAAGTACATTCGAACGCTGGAGGCGGAAAAGTACATGTAAGCTATTGTGTGACATAAAACAAGTGAGTTACATAATTCTATTGCTTAATGAGTCTTAAAAACCCAAAAACACTGAGGAGAATGATTGCTTAAAAACATTAGTTCATATCATGGCCTTTAAAAGTGAATTTATCGTCTCTGTGACACACAAGAACGCGTTCATTTACTCTTACATTATTCGAGAACACATTCATTCACTCATCCATACATTCAACAACGCATTCATCCATTCATGGAAGAACATTTTCATTCACTCATCCATTCATTCAAGAATACTCTCATTCACTCATTCATTCATTCAAGTATACAAATTCATTGCGCGGAACAGGTGACAACGCACCTGCATGACGGGAAACTAAGGCATCCAAAATTGTTCAAGTGATTTTCATCATGCAAACGTTGATCACTCGACAGGCCGGGAGCGGCGGGAGCACGAGCCACCAAATCCTGAACTCTGTTCATGATATTGGCAGCCGATGTATCACTGATACACTCCTCCTAACAGTTCTGTGGCCGTACTACATAGGTCTGGCCAAAAATAATTTACGTTGTTAACCTATGAGTTACTGCTGTTTGATATCAGAGTTCACATTTGTGTGGCCCACCAATCTTAGCTTATGATGTAGACCCTGCGTGGAGTAAATAGTTCAGGACTGTGAACTGGGTAGCGCCCGCTCTTATCCAGTTTAACTTCTTCGCCGATGATCCATGATTTTGGCCGCCCAGGCATTGCTCCTTAACGGAGGGGCTAAAATCATACATGCTCTGACGATGAAGTCAATTAAACTGGGACGTTAAGTGAACGCTATCGTGGGGCTTCATTATTGCTCCTTTATTCAATGCTCTCTTCATAAAGAGTGCTGTTTAGTTCTTGTACTGTAACGTGCGTTAACATAGGAGACCTTTTTGTGTTATGCATTGTGCTACGCGTTCTGTGCGCTGTATAATGTGTTCTACACAATGTGTTCTGTGTGTTGTGTGCTGTACAATGTGCTCTGTGAGTTGTGCAATGTGTTCTGTGTGTAGTGTACTACACAATGTGCTCTGTGTGTAGTGTACTACACAATGTGCTCTGTGTGTAGTGTACTACACAATGTTCTCAGCGCTGCGTTCTATGCATAAAGTACTGCGTGCCAGCGTGCGTTATATGTGCGTGTGAAGTGTATGAGTCTCCACACTCCTGGCCTCCACACTCCTGGCCTCCACACTCCTGCACTTCTGCAGAGCACACATCACACAGGATGCTTGTAGCGCACATAGTGCACACAACATGCAGAACACACAATATGCATTGAGTACGTACAACACACAGAACACACTCAGGATGCAAATGCTACACAGAGCACACAAATCTCCACACTTGCATGGTAGTCTCCGTGATGTTATCCTCACACCTAACACCTCCCTTCCCATTCTCTAAGCCTACATCTGGGCTAGATCGTCTCTTGAAGTAATTAAAAATTACTTCAGGTAATTGAAAAAATCGCTTGCAGGAACTGATCAAATCGCGTGCCTTTAGTGTTGTTTTGGTAACTTGATCTGCCCGCTGCTCAACTCATCGTAAGAGCACAAATTTGATCACATCAGACACTCAGTTTGGTTAGTTAATTGTTGCGTGGCGTCACTAAAGTTACGTAGTATAATTTCCAAGTTATTAGAATTTTTAGCATTTGAAAACGATGTTTTTTTCTTGTCAGCACGCTTTGAGTAACTGCTGTAGCTGTTCACGTGTTCTCGAGTAAACGCTTTTATCGCGATAGCTTGGTTTCAGTGAGGAAACCAGAACGTAGTATGCAATAATAATCTTGGATGTTATTTTTGTTCAACTATCAGTTGAACAAACTATCACCGAAACTATCACATTGTCTTGACGCTTAAAATGGCCTGGGTAAACCGATCACGTACCCTTAGAGTTACCTATCAAAATCACGTTTTATAAAACAACTGACTGCCAAAGCTCAATCTAAATACAATCTGAAACTATCAGTTAAGAGATAATTTTCATCTTTTTACTCCATTATTCAAAATGACAGGGGAATTGTTTCGAAGTGAAACTATTCGTAAGGCAGCTCTCACTTCACTCTCATAATATGGTCAATTCCAATTCTATTTTCCTTCCTCTCTTGTCATAATGTTATTCCATCAGCCTGGTCTACGTTCAATAAAAGCGTTTTAGAATTATAAAATTACACACACTACGATAAGGTTTCCATGTACGACAGGATGCCTTATATAGTTATCACTCACATTATTTGGGCCAACGTGTAACTGTAAATCTGTCCATTATAGTAGTTGTAAGAACTTATTTTATTGATTTATCGCTTGTGCAAATAAATTGCTAAAACAAGTAGCCTGGGAGACAAAATGCACTCATTGGTAAGTAAAGTCACACATTTATCACTTGTGTATAAGGGTTACATGAAAGCATTTGTCACGTGAAGCAAGCTGTGATTTTCGTTACTACCGACCTACATAATTTATTTCACACATCTAGAAAAACTTCCGAAACTTAGAATTTTTTTTACATGCGTCTCGAAAGGGACTTGACTTTAGTGATTAAAAAACTCGGCTAGTAAAATTCATAATTCTGGAACAATTTCTACAACCACATGGAATAACAATGAGTACCTGATGTAATGGACGTCCTACTTCCCGCTGATAGAAAATCGTTGTAATAATTCGCGTGTTAGATTATCCGCTGGTGCATGATCTTTATTTATCTTTTAATCGTCGTGACATATATATATATTCGTCACATTTATGATATTTTCTAATAATTATTTATCAAATTCGAGCTGCCACCACCCTTTAAGGGAATATTTTCTATATATTAATATTATATTCGAATATTTTCTGTAATCTTCGATAACGTGTTTTGCGGTAATCATTTTCAAAGGCTTTTCATTCATTTCTTACGAACGATCGTCTCTTTTTCTCTCCTTACTCATCTCACTACATAAGGTTAAATAAAAGGCATCTTTCAATGAAAAAGGAAATTACATATTAATGAATGTTATCACTCTATGACAGAGAACGCATCCTACATACTTAGAAGTTTGAATGAGGAGCCTAGATTGGCATTATTAGAGGGAATACTCATCTTATCGGGCGATTCCNTTTACTTTCCAATTAAACGCTGTGATTTACTTTACAATTAAGCGCAAACAGCCGCGAGGCTGCAACGCTCGAGAATGTCCTCTCTTGTTCGTCCTTTCACAATAAACGTCTCTCCCCAACTCCCTGCCTCCGTCGAAGGGAACCCTCTCGATCGACGCTACCTCCCTGAGATGCTAGTTAGTCATTTTGATATTAACGCTCTAAGATATAAACAGGAGCTACTTCCTAAACATTCAAATACATGGATAATTAATTCTATAAATATAGTTATAATAAAATCCCGTTTAGAATACACAATACTAATAAAAACAACATGTAGTCGTACGTTGATGTTCCTGGCAATTTTCTGTTGGCGTTTCGTCCTCGTCATAACGATGTTCGATGCCCGTCCTTGTCGAGGCGATCTTTCCAGAAGGTACGTGATGATGTTCTCGCAGACTCAGTATTACATATGGTCTTTTAGAACGTTTAATGGATTGCAATGCTGGCCAGTCATCCCCTCCAGTTCTTAGCGTTGTTTCCTTTTTTCTTTGGTCGGAGACCATAGACAGTTATACTGAAGAGTATAACACTGATGCCGTATAGTAAACCTCATAAAAGGTACGTAGCGAGCGTAAAATACACGCATGTTTTGGTAGGTTGAACTACCTACCTGCTGCCGCTGCGGACAACTTAGTGTAGAACTAACTCGCTGCCCTGTTTCTCTTGTTCTGGTCAACGTAAAGCTTTACTGCAGTGTTTGTATTGATGTACTGGGCTGCTGCACATCTACGGGACTGCTGCACGTCCACAAGACTCCCACAAATCTCCTGACCAGTTCGCTCGCAGTTTTTAACCGAGATCGCTTGCGCGACGCGGCGGCAGGTGGCGTGCATCTGGTGCCCTGCCCTACCACCTGGCGGGCTGTGTGGCGTGTGCCCTGTGCGCCTTGAGTGTGCTGTGTGCCCTGTGTGTTGTGTGTCTTGTGTGGGCTGTGTGCCCTGTGGGCTGTGTGCCTTGTGTGTGCTGTGTGCATCTTGTGTACAGTTTGCATTCTGTGTGCTCTGTACATGTGCAGTGTGTGTGCCCTGTGTGCTGTGTCTTGGGTACTGTATGTGTATCCTGTGCACTGTGTGCACCCTGTGTGCTCTTTATATCCTGTGTGTTGTATACCCTCTCTGCTGTGTGCATTTTTCATGTTCTGCTCATTTTGATACCCAGGGAACCTTTTTTGACTGGACAAATTTTATACAAGAATGACTAAATTTTGTGTGAATTGTTCCGCTGCCTGATTGTAGCAACGCGCGTTTGGTTCATTGGAAACACTCGACTTTGTATTTACTGCCTGTTCCTACATTTGTATTAATTTTTACTACATATACTTCCTTTATCTAAACATCGAGGGTAATCTGAAATGAGTCGAGGGTACTTGATTTTTTTTTTGTGGATGAAATGATTCGAGCTGGTATTACCTCTTCAGTCAATTGGTGCAGAAATGCCCTCTGCATCCTGATTTCTGTATGACTACAAGCCCTGTGCAGTTATCCTTACTGCGGCCTGTTACGTAAGACTTCATGCGTACCATATGTGCTCAATGCACGCAGATGTGAGCTCAACGTATACTTACGTGCATCCAGTCGTCCTGCAGCATTCATGACATGACGCATGTGTGGCATACTCCTTTAATTTCCTCAGAATTTATGTACGAGATTTCTTATGATTTTGTCTCCTTTTTCCTGAATGTTTGGAACTATGAAACACCGTGTCTAGTATGCAGTGATTCCAGTTTGTGCTTTTTCTCCGCTATATTACTCGTTTTGTTTTCAGTTTCAGTATAATATTATACGTTTCGGAATTGACAATTACATTTCTTTGTATCTGATAGGCATTTTTTTCAAATAAAATTATTTCTGTCATCTGATACAAGCTATTGACGGAGATGTGAAACTTAAAGCCCTTCTCTCGTAAAACATTTCCATCTTTTCCCAGCCAATTTTGAGCTCCGTTGCTTTAGCGGCCAGAAGGTCGGTTGAGTAGACGAATAAAACGTTCAAAGTTTCCATGAAGAATTCATCATTGGCCATTAACGCTGATGCTCTAATTACCGCTTAATTGATCATCCCCTGTGCCGTCCGCTGATCATGTCCGCTACTTACCCGAGACTTGAGGCCATTCCGCGCTGCCGTCAAGCTGCCTGGCCTCTTTAAGTTTTTGTGGCCCGGGCCCTGCCCCGAAGTGATCAGTCTTGGCCCGCCGCTCTCATTAGTCTTGGGCTCTTTACAAGTTCCTCTCTAATGGATTCCGTCAAAAGAGCACAAAACGAGCCTCCTTAGCTCTATGTATGATCCGCCTCTTTCATGCTCCGTAGGCTGCCCATCCCGTTATGCTTCCTTCCAGTCTCTGTGCGGTGTAAGTTGTAGTGACTCTTGGGTTGGGTTATGTTGCGTTGTGAATGTAATCATCGATGATGCGATTTCAGTACTTTGTGAGTAAATGTAATTAGTGTAGATGGAGGGTTTTTCATCTTTTTTGAAACTACCACTTTAAGGGAGACAACTATTTTAGACAACTGCCCATGAGGTCTTCTTTGGAATGAATCGAAAGAATGAAATCGTAGATGTTTCGTGCGCCAAACTCTGTAAACGTCTTCAGATGTAGAAGCCTAGGGGCGTGATAGGGGAGTTTTGTGGTTATGTAAAAATTTCAAGTTCTTGTAGCTCTTTAACGAAGCATTTCCAACCACACGGTAATTGAGTAAAAAGTATTTATCCCAACCGTCCCAACTTTATGATAAAGTTTGTTTAATTAACAAAGTGCCGCTCACCCTGAGTTAGGATTAGCGCTCGCAGGGGGAAATATGAAGTAATGACCTGAGAGTTTTGAGACCTTCTTTTTGTTGAAATAGAATAGGTTTTTTGTTTTGTTGAGGGTCATTTTTTCTCGGTTTATTACCGCCCTGCTTTTCAGTCCCTATTACTTTCTTCTTCAATTTTGACCAAGCAAGCTTCCTTCCTCACTCGCTGTTTTTATGCTCACGAGATCTAGTGTGGGAACACACTTTGTGCACTGATTATCTGTTCCCTTCATGTCATACTAAATGATACTTTCCTTCCGTCTCTCTTTGGAGCAATTTTGTTGTAGTTAGGCAGGCGTAAACCAACTTATAATCTATAATCTAATAGGTTCCTGAAGTACATCGTGCTACATATATGTTTAACAGGGATCTGTGTTTCAGGACTCTGACTTTATTTACACCTCCTGCATGGTACGCCCGCGCAGTGTAGGTGACTTGCATGCCATGGGATGTGTGTGTGCAGCGAAATGATAGAGTTATGCCTCTGTGTTGCGACTCAAAGTTACCGTGATGGATTGATTTACCAGCATGCACCACTTTTGAAAATGCATGGGGAGAAAAAAACGTGAGGCTCCTGCACCAGAAGTCTCACTCTTAGAATTGCATGTGAAAAAGAAGCTTGTGACGGCACTGCAGTGCTGAATCAGATATTTTTTAAGAACCTTGGCGTAAAATCAAACTTGAGTCCAACATGTTCTGTCGTACTGATTATCATTAAATATGTCTTTCCTAAACCGAGTTACACATATATATATATATTTCAGCGTAGCATGCAATACGTTCTCTTAAAGCATTGACGTGACATTCTTGCAACGCAAAGGTAGGCCGTGCAGCCTGCCGAGTGAGTCTTGATGCATCTTCCATCTCACACATGTCTTGTAAGCGAGAGATCAGTTTGGCTGCTTTTCTCCAGGGTTATTTTCTTGATACAAATCCTCCTAAACTTGGAAATTAAAACTTGCAGTGAGTTCAAGAAAGTCAAGATATCAGCATACGACTTTTTTGAGTTATTTTTTCCCTTTTTCTTGGCGTGGTTGTAGCTGGCATTTATCCACAGTGCGTATAAGCCGAGTATCCTAGTTAATTATTTTCTGTATATTTTATATACTGTAAACTAAGAACACGGTTTTCGGTTTTTGTTTCCTGGAAAAATCTAAAATCACTTTCTGATTGGACAAATTTATTCTGTCTCTGGAAGAGATCATTGTCGTGTGTGAAGATATATTTTTAAATTAAGATATATTAAATACACGCACTTTTACATTAGTGCCGGCACTTGAGAAGTTGATGTACCATTTCTGTTATTCACAATATCTAATTCACTTTCATTTTCTCTTGCTACACGGTTGACAGCGCTCGACTTTTGCGTTGAGAATTATTACGAGTCACGCGCTGTAGCAGGTAGCCAAGTCAACTTAAAAGTTGTGCTGCCAGCTGTACCGCGACGACAACATAAATTGTTTAAAATTCCTGGCCTAAACATGAAGACTCATTGACCAGGCTGGATGTGCAACTCCAGAATTTGAAATGGACATGTTTGTTCGGGGCTGAGGGGGGAACTATGATGGAAATGTGCGAGGATCGTCATGAAGGGGTGGTAATGTTGGGTGTCTCCTGGTGGGGAAGGAGGGAGGCAATAGGGAGGAGGGAGAGGTGAGAGGAGAGAGGGAGGGAGACGATAGGGGGAGGGAGAGACGATGGGAGGGAGGGGGGAAACAACAGGGGTAAGGAGAAAGGCGATAGAGGGGAGGGAGAGGCGGAAGGACGCAGGAGGGAGATGATAGAGGAAGGAGGGGGGAGGCAACAGGAGGAGGAGGGAGGCAACAGGGGGAGGAGGAGGGAGGGAATAGGAGGAGGGGAGGGGATCCCCTGTGGGAAGCTGCCAGCTGTGGGGGCGGCACGAGCCATTTGTGTTGTTCTCGTCTTGTTTATATGAGGCGTGCTCTTGTGTTGTTTGTGTGAGGCGTGCTCTTGTGTTGTTTGTGTGAGGCGTGCTCTTGTGTTGTGTGTGTGAGGCGTGCTCTTGTGTTGTGTGTGGGAGGCGTGCTTTTACTTTGCTGTCACTTGGCCAGTTTAAATAAGTTTCATTTCGTATTCGCATCAAGTTCCATGCCTGTTACTTAGGAGGGTGTCATAATTTCTCTTACAATTGCGAGAACATAATATTAGGAGTGCAAGTCTTTTTTTCATCACGTTTACACTATCAGTGAACAATAAGTTGTTGTTGGGACCTGTTTACGCCAGCCTGCAATTCTAGCACAACTTGATGCTTTGAATTGCGTTCCAGGACGTGAAGCGCATTTCCTCCTCCGTTAACAGAGACATCAGGTCTCTAATTTTATATCAAACTTTAGTCAAAATTAACATCCCTGTACTTAAATGACGTGATAACTTGTCCACGCAGAAACTTAACGCGCCGTCCCTTTCTGACTTTTTAAGTTTCTTGGCCCTAATCTCCTAGATGAGGCCAGCATTTTTGTTCAACTCCCCCTAACTTAGACATTTTTTCTAATCGTTTTTGCTCAACTCACGTCGCTTTTTATGTTCGATCAGCGGAGTTTTATCGCAGACGATACGCTGCGTCAGAGGAAGTCAATAGCGAACATCGGTGGCAGTGTAAATAGAGCCTTGATGCTTTCTAGCGAGCGCCTCAAAAATGCAAGTTTTAACCAAGCTCTTTTATCCTGTGCGTGGTTATTTTTATATTCCTCGGTATTGCCGTGCGCGTAGTAATCTTTTTTGTACAACCTCGGTGTTGCCGTGCGCGTAGTAATCTTTTTTGTACAACCTCGGTGTTGTCGTGGGCGTTAAGTTGATGCGTTTCAGTTCAGATTCGTAGCGAGTATTTTCTTTAGATTGGGGTTTTGTCTATGTCCTTGTACTCTCATTGGTAATATTTTCTAACTACTAATGTTTTTAGTAATCTTGATTTTTTCTTGATCCGTAGTTTGCT
>JACJUY010006478.1:18365-34191 GCA_014220935.1 Platorchestia sp. MABIK | reverse complement strand
GCCCAAAATTTCCGCCTTGGGCCCAAAATTTCCGCCTTGGGCCCAAAATTTCCGCGAGGTGGTAAATGGCGAGTATTGGTTTGGAATAATTGTCACGAGCGGTTTTGATAATTTACTAGATACAGCATAACGCTGGTACAAATGATATGAATTATATTACGAATTAGTGTATATTAAATAATATAATACAAGTAAATTTTGCAGCCCGTTAATATTTGTTTATTAAACTTGTAGTAGTAATTAATAAATAACTGTACCACCAATATATAAGTTACATTCATTATTTGAAGGTTAAATGCGTAAAAATGATGGCTGTTTTTTGTCTCTGCACCATATCTAGGAAAATCCATTCCCCACTTCGAACGTTTGCGACATTGACATGTCCCCTTCAGAGCATTGAAATTATTTTGAAAATACTATATATCGTCATCACATGTTGAATGAATTAATCAACGGTCTTTTATTATCCCCAATATCAGTACTACGGGAGGCGATTAAATATTCATCTCAGATCAGCCCCACTCGAAACAAACATTCATTTACATTCTCATAAATTATCACCGAGTGGTAGAATTTTTGAAGCATGTCAAGCAAGGCCATGAATGCACTCTCTTGCTATTCCCGTAGAAGAACTCCCAAAACTGACTCGTAATACGGGTTCATTGACGTGCGCTACTGTCATGCTCTTTCGCGACTTGTACCTCATCTAGGACACTTACTTAAGAACCAATTATATCGTTAGATGTGCAAGCAAATTCTCGATTAGATATATTTAAAAACCGAAATATTTTATTTCTTCCCACCGTTACCGTCTCCTTCATAGAACGCGGAAGGTACATGTGCGTGGCACATAGAAACAGGAACTTGAGAAAGTAGTGAATAAAACATGATATAGGGTGAGAAAAAAGAAGTAGGTGCTGATAATGAAGCTGTAGTTAGCCGAACAATATGGTCCATTTAAATAATCTAATTGTTTCAACAAAAGGATGAGCTACCAATCCATTAGCAGGGATGCCTACATATTACCGCTGGAAGCGTCAGTATTCTCATAAATACACTATTTTATACCTATGAAATGTCATTGAAAAATAGAAACAGAAGTTAGTACAAGTTAGGTACTCAATGGAGACTTCAATGCTGATCGATACTTTAATTTTTTTATGGGCATGTTGAGAATGGATTAAATCGAAATTGCATCTTTATTCGTTTAAAGGATTGTAAATCCCATCAATGTTGGCAATGGCCTCAACAATTGTTTGCAACAGAAGATATATCAAACTTATTTTACTCTTGTCTATGATGGGAGGGTTAAAATAAGCAGAAGAGAAAATAGAAGTAATAGCAAGGAAAGAACCATAATGACAAGTGCTCCTGTCTGCATTTTTGATGTTGTACTGTTTCTAGAAACTACTTGCGTTTTTACCAATCGCTCTATTTTTTCAACGGAGTTTGAAAGCACAATGGTTCAAGCTCACATGCAAGTTTGCGAGCACAGTATTAAATGTCGACAAATTATATAAAATATTTCCTACTCACCTCCGTTTTCAGCAGTCATCGTTCGCGCTACCCGCTCTTCTGCTTCACGCTTTCGTCGAATATTGAACCAGGAAACCTCTCACTGTGCACCACTGCGCCCATCGCAATATTGAGCCGTATATTCTGCAACAGATTGCAGGGGACAACCTCTGAGAAGCGCTGTTTATACTTAACTTATTGTTATCGTCATCTACCGTTTCAAGTTGCATATGATTGGTTCAAATCATACTTAATAAATCGGAAGAAAAAGGTTACCTTTGACGTTAGGTCACAGTGGTACCCAACATTTAAAGCATGGCGAGCCATTTTACAACAAGCAATCGGGTCGCGACTCGGAACCTTAAAGTAATATATATATTCAATTCTTATAAAATTTTCCCATTCCATTCAAAATGATTTATGACATCCGATGTGCCAATATTTTATTTCAAGGATTACTGTCCGCCAACTTAAAGGTTCCATGCGGCGGATATTGAGGGTCCCTATGCCCAAACGTAACTATATGAACTACCCGCGCATGAAGCACGCGCATGCTACAATGAAAAACTTGTAACTTTCTATACTTAGTTCATCGTTGAAACACGTGCGATATGTAGTATTGTTACAGACAAACCTAAACTTCTCGCCTATTATAAGTCCTTCGAGGGGCGACGTGTACATAGCGCCGTCGACGTGTACATAGCGTAGTGTACACCATCAGCGACCCGAGATTAGATATCCGGCGAAGACCTCAAATCACGCCCCACGGAAAAATAATAACCTACACCACATTTCCCCCAATAAAGGCGTTGAAAGAATAAGATAAACACAAACAATTGCCAAAAATGGAAACTTCTATGACCTTGAATGGTAAAATCAAGCTTTTTCAACTATTTTCTGCATGTTTATTTGAAGATGAGGGAAAATAAGCGACATGGCGAGTCGTGAGGTTACTTCCAACAAACATGCTACCACAATGTAAGCTTTCAAAGTAGCTCTTGATTTAGATACCCTGGAAACACCTCTGTTTATAGTGGTGTTGAGTATCAGCGAAACAATTCACACGTTTCTTAAGACTGGGTTCCGGTCTAATTTACCTCCCTGAAAAGCAGAAATAGTTTCTTCTTGAATTTGTTTTCTGAAATAACAAATCTTATACCTCCAGGGAGTCGGCATAAAGAAATCATTGAGTAATAAAATCTTACCTTCACTGAACATGAACTCAAGAACTTCAGTACTGAACTATTAAACCGTTCCCAAACTGTAAGTCGGCCATAAGCATATTTGATGATTCTTATCAGGTACAACTTTGTCTTTTTACTAAAATAAAAAAAAATTGTACGTTCAATATTTACTTTCTTTCCTAAACAGAATTTTCATTAAGGGTAAATTTCGAAATGACGCGATGAAACCATTTAGTATTCTCGAAAAACCCTAGAAACTGAAACCGTAGAAACTGAAACCCTAAAAACCCATTTTCCTACAAAAAACCCGAAATTCAAATGGCGGATTTAGACGTTTTCCTGGCAGAATTGCGTAGGAATTTGTTTAGATGTTAGAGTTTCTGGTCAGATAAATACTTTTCCTGATGTACAACCAAGTATTGAAACTTTTATTGCTTCTGGGGACATTGACTGAGAAGGTGACAAAATAAACTTAGTGTTAAAGAAAAATTTCCCCAAGGAAAAAATGTTAGAGATTCTTCAATTTCTCACTAGAAATGACGATGATTAGAAAAAAAGAGTTCAATGGTTACTTCCAGCTTAATTTGCCGTAGGAAAAATCCAGAATTCAACTTATAGATTAAGACCTTTTCATAACGGAATTTCTTAAGAATTTCGTAACATGTTTATAAGAATTTTCGGTCAAATAAGCACTTTCACGTAATGTACAACCAAGTATTGAAGTTGTTAAAAGTTTCACTCCTTTCGGAAAGGTTGAACGAAAAGGTGAAAAAATATCGTAAGTATCCTTAACGTTTTAACGAAAAAATTCTCAATTAAAAAGGTTATAAATTCTCTGTTATAAAAATGATGAAACACAAATTTTCGATTCAAATTTTATTGGAAACTACTGCAAGTTTCTTCGGGCACAATTTTCAACAACATTTTAAGAACTGGTTCGTTTCCTGAAATTTGCGCTGGAATGTACGAGTTGTACGAGTCATGTACAACCAAGTCCTCGTCATTCATGTTCAAATGAATTAATTTTTATTATTAACTGCATTACACGCACTATGTGGTAAAGAAAATAGCATTGCTCAAATTTTGTTACAAAATTTCCTCGAAAAATGTTGCAAGTTTGCTCGGGCACAATTTCCAACGAAGTTCTAAGAACTAATGCGCTTTCTCAAATCGCGCTTGAATATTTATCGATGGACAGAATTTCATTCAACTTGTTTTCCTTTTGGAAGTCTTGCGAGGCATCTTGACTGGTGAGAAGTTCAAGTCGTTTGGACAATGTTTTCTGAGTTTTTTCCCCACAGGCATTTATTTCTGCTGCTAAGGTTTACAATAGCCTCGTAGGGTTTAGCCTGACAGATGGCTTTGCTTAACTTAAAAGTAAAGGCCACCATTTCGAAGATCTTAGGTTGCTCCAAATTTGTTAAACCGACGCAGGGTGTGATGAACTATAGATCTTTGATGAGTTCATTTTGAGTTTAATTTGTAACTTCATCTTACGAGGTACAGCTCAACAATAGGCACACGTTTATCTCACGTTCAACAGTATAAATAGGAAAACTATTGAAGACATTACTTAGCCTTCGACCTTCGCAGGAATAAATGAGCTATTTTAAATTATTTCAAATAATCTTGAATTTAGGTAAAGGACTTTGTCCGCAACCTGTAACTGTTGTACTCTTGAAGTAGGGGTGAAACCGAAAAAAATGATTTCGTCATACAAATTGTGAGACATGCACGTGAGGAGTTGTACTCGACTGTTACTAGATGAGACGATAAAAGCATTCCCTCAATAAAGAAAAGTAAAAATTTGAATTAAAACCTGTTTGTGGGGACGAACTTCATGCTCGCGCTGTACATCAAATTCTCCTAAGTTTTTCGCAAAAAACGTTGAGGATATTTACGATATTTTTTTCACCTTTGAGTTAAATGTTTCCAAGGGAATGAAGCTTATAAAAGCTTCGATACTTGGTTGTACCTCAGGCAAAATTACTTATTTGACCAGAGATTCTTATAAATATCTCCCTAAATTCTTAAATTCAGTTTTGAAAATGTCTAAATGTGCAAGTTTAATTTCGGATATTTCCTACGGCAAATTAAAATGAACATAACCTTAATTATTTAACAGTTGTGTGAAACTAGGGAGCCCACGATTTTCGCACAGAACATTGTTTTCTCGGCGGCTTTTACTAATTTCCTAAAACAACAAGCATAACCTGCTCCACAGTACGAATAATGAGGCTCCTCATTGAAAAAAATAATTTTCCCCATGGGATACTGGAGAACGGTGGACAAAAATGCCTCAGGTTTGGAATTTCACGACGCGAATATTAGACAGATCAGTTGTTAATAAATTCTACCATTATTCCCTATTGACATGTTTAGTACCACCGTCACTCTCTCATTGAAGTTCCACACCAAAATGAGCACTCATTTTCCATTCTCGACTTGCCTATATCAAAAGTTCTCCTCCTACAGACTCGCCTGGAACGACGAAACGGAGGTCCCTCTTGGACAGCGACGACCTGGAGAAACGCACAATTCTGGAAACTGGAGCGGCAGGGCCAGACAACAATCCGGACCTCATCCAGCAACAGATGTCGGCCTGGCACAAAGGTGAGACTGCCGCGGTCAGCGCACACACCTGCGATGGAGGGCACACGTGACAAAGCGGTGGGGATTTAGGAACTAAGATTAGATTAAATTTTAGGTTAATCCTCCCTAAGCATCGAAGAAAGCGTTTCGAAGAGAGGAAGGAGGACGGTACCATTTAGTATGGAAATAAGGGAAAGCAGAATCTATGCAGAAGGGGCATGGAAACAAGAAGTTGAGAAAGAAGTTTACGAAACAAGATAAAAGTTGAAAAAGAAAGTAGTAGGTGCTGAAAACAAGACGGCAGTAAGCCGAAAAAAATGATCTATAACATAATAAAAAACATTTTATTTCAATAGAAAGATGGGCTATTTAACTCCCAGCTCGGACCCTCACTTATTTTCCCCTGGGAGCGCTAATTCCCTTAGATACAATAGTTGTATCCCCTTAGGAACTCTATGATAATGTATAACAGGAGGCTTAGCAAGTTCTGCTGTCTAAACTTACCCGTGAGTGAAGAGGCAACAACAAGATTTGTAATTCATGGCCGAGGCAGTGGGCTGGTGGTGAACCATCTAATTTAGAGTTCAATGGGATCAACTTGTAATTTGGGTTGCGAATTTAAATTTCGTTAAGTTTATGGCCGTTTCAAAGTATGTGCAATTACTCGATAATTTGTGCTCCTTGGCTCAACTCGTCGAATGAATTACTAATTAGCGAGCATTTCATCGTCTGAAAAAACATTCCAAGCTAGTGCAACTTTGTAATTCGAACTTGAAAACACTAAAACCAGAGTTTTCTATAATTATACATAACTCCGAATTGAATAACTGAAAGAGGGATAACACGAAAAATGTTATTTTAGCACGTCTCTTAGTAAAGCATGAACATTTATGTATATCAAACTGAAAGCCATCATCAATACTCTCGGATTCAATTTTTGCCCTGACTTCTGGGAGAGTAAGAAAATTTTTCAATTAAAGATCTTTTTTCACTCTTATATCTGAGGCAAATCGGATATCTGGGGTCAAGCAAGTTAGAAATCGGTGGTGAGGGCCAAGAAAGCAGCCAATGAGCATCAGAATTAAGGATAGCATCAACGAGCGCAACTGGCAGACTATCTGGCCTTCTGTATTTTTCACTTTACTGTGTACTGGACAACGACCAACTGGGCATTGCACCCCAATGCAAAACTGTCAAGTAACAAAACAAAGTAGATAATTAAACTGTCTTGTAAATTACACAATTGGTATAAGTAAATACGAATCAATATCATTTGTTTAGCATAACTAAATTAACATCAGTAATGTAGTAAATCTTGTGATGTAATATGACTAAAAGTTTATTAACAGGAAAAGTTATGAAAAAATGTGCGTTATTGATTTGCTTTTTATACGCGTATTTAAACATGTATTAATTATAACAGTACGCACTAGCAAAGCACTTAATTGCACTGGTACATACAGCACAAATTACTTGCACTGGTACATACAGTGTTAATTGCTTGCACTGGTACATACAGTATTAATTGCTTGCACTGGTACATACAGTATTAATTACTTGCACTGTTACATATAGTATTAATTACTTGCACTGGTACATACAGTATTACTTGCATTAGTACATACATACAGTACTTACACTAATACAGTACTTACACTACATAGTATATACTTACTTACACTAGCACAGTATTAATTAAGACAATAATTAATTAGTCCAGTAATTAGTACATTATGAATTCATTTACTAGTATTCACACAGCGTGCATTTTAATATCTGAACAGGCCGCTTCTGCTCCCGAGGAGGTAGCGAGGAGCCCCTTCTGGTTGCCTCAGCCTCTCCACCGAACTCCACACCGGCATCTACCCTCAAACATTCCCGGACGGCTGCAGCAAATGCAGTGAGTCGCTTTCAAATATTGAAATACTCGACGTAATCATGGTAAATCTGGTACAATTTGACTCTTAACGCTGAGATAATTCACGGATGTTGACTCTGATGAGGTACTGCTACTTGTGTTGCTTGTTTAATGTGCGTTTTTCAGAACGCGAGCTTGTGTTTTAAAATGCAAGATGCTATTCATGGGTAGTTAATTTAGGCATTGGCAGATTAACAATGTTGGTTA
Organism: Platorchestia sp. MABIK; assembly: GCA_014220935.1. Taxonomy (NCBI): domain Eukaryota; kingdom Metazoa; phylum Arthropoda; class Malacostraca; order Amphipoda; family Talitridae; genus Platorchestia; species Platorchestia sp. MABIK. The sequence continues at coordinate 26,775 of JACJUY010006478.1, read as the reverse complement.
GTGTGAGCCTCCCCTACTTCAACAAAGGTATTCTAAAAAGAGGGAGAAGGAAGGCACCATTTATGATGGAGTTATGAGAACGAAGAATATATGCAGGTGTGTCCCCGCTCCTGTCGCATAGAAACGGCTAGATTGAAAGAAATTTGTGAAACGATACATAAGTTATAGTAAAAGTGAGAGAAAGGAAATATCGTTCATTTTTAGGCAGTTCCCTATTTTTCCTGTAGGCTTCTCCACATTTACGCCTTTCACTCTTTGTGATCATCGTTCAGAATGGCATATTGGACCCTAAAAAAGTGAAGGAATTGAAAATAGGACAGTAGTTACCGAGAAAACTGATGGTCCGCAACAAAACATAAAACAAATTATTTCAACAAATGGAAAGCTTATCTGACCTTCAGCTCGGACCTAATTTTTTCCTAATGGGAGCATCAGCATATAGCAAATCCATTTTAGAATTATCTACTTCATCTAAATAGGGTTGACGATTATAAATCTTTTTTAAAATGTATGCAGCTGACGCCTAACTCCTTTTGTACAGTAAAAAATAATCGCCCATCAGTTCTGGCACTTGTATCAGAGTCGAGACGTTGACTCTTGAAGTTACTTATATTTGTTTCTAATTCACCTCACAAAATAAGTTCTGAAGTCGATTTCTACGCTAGTGATAGCATTCAAATACCGCCTCAATTAAACGATAAAATCCCAGCTAAATGGGGGAACTATTTGAATAACGATCACTACCTGTCATCTTAACCATGTTTTTTTACTCACCTCAGAGTGGAGCATCGGACTACAACAGAAACTCCAAGGGCAGCCGAGTGGTGAGCAGTAGCACTTCGTCAGAGAGTTTTGGCGCGATCATTCATCACCATCACCACCAAGATCCTCCTCCACCAGCGCCTCCGTCTCGCAACTTAGACAGCAAGAATCCTCGGCATCCGAGCAGCTCCTTTGATTCCAACTTGAGAAGTTTACCAGATCACAGCTACGAGAGTCGAACTTCCTTAGACGATTGCCATGACGCCATGTACAAGGGCAGCGACCCGAGCAGGTACACTGAATACGGCGGTTCCAGACACGATGCCGAGCGCGGTGGCGCCTATCGCACTCTGCCCAACAAGCGGCAATTAGTAGGTCTCAGACACGAGAGTTCCTGGCTACCAAGGGACGACGATGGCGAAGACAGCAGAGGAGGAAAAAGTAGCGATAAATTCTCGAACTTGCCCGTCGAGAGCGACAGTAAAGCTCTTAAAGCAAGAAGTGCCAGCAGTCAGCCCAGATCGGATGGGAATGAAGAAGAAACTGCGAAATTGGTCTTAGGAGAGTCCACTGCTAGCAGATCTAGACGATCTAACCCTCTACAAGATCACTTGTTAAAGTTAGGGTCAGACGGTGTGCGAAGGCCACCAAAAAGTCATGAAACTGAAGTTGTCTTACCTTCTATTGACCGAGAACGGGAGAGTTCGGTCTGATGCGTGATAGATATCAAACTTTAGAATACATCTATCAATTTATCATTACAGAAGAAGACTCGACTTTGCACTTAATTGAAATTCTCCCGATTTAGTGCATCCATTTTCAAAAGTTGTGTATCATTTCAACCAGCTAATTTTTGAGTTTTACGAGTTTTTTTTACAAAGTAAATTAATTATTCATTCAATTTTTTAATTGATAAAACAACTTGTGTTATTTTAAAATTTGTAAACCAGTGGATTCGGAAATTATTTGTTCAAAATTTGAATTTACATAAAAATAAGTTTTCAGATCACCCATTCACGATAACTGCGATACTATTTCATAAACGATTGTTATTCATGAGGAGAACTTTAAAATAACGTAAGATATCGTCACAGTGGAATTTGCCAGAATCAAATTCAAACTCCGCTCTCCTTCAGCAACTAAAACGCAAGCATCACACCATGCTTCAGACTACCCAACTTGTGCCAAGTGCTAGATACAAACTGTGACTGTCTCGTAAACGATCCAAGACGCAGCTGGGTTCTCCTCGAGGGCATTACACTAGAATTATCTCCCATAAACTGCATCTTTACTGGCGTCGCGGAGATCGTTGAAATTCAAACTACTGAAGACGTCTTTCAATCCTGGAATGTGCTTTCAGCAGTGTATGAACGTGGCTAAACTGTTCCTTCTGTTGGGATAGGAGAAAATGAATTTTATTATCATGAACTTATCCCAGTTAATGTAAATATTGTACCTACATCGAACTCTCAACTAACATGAGGTAAAAAAGTGTCCTTCCAGTGTATATACGTCGCACATTAAACCAAATGTGAACCGAGCTTTTAATTTTGAGAAGTTTTACCGTGCTTGAAATATCTTGTTAAAAGAAAAGCTTTCATGAAAAAAATATGGCAAAGAAACAGTGCAGCTTATAGAGGGAAGTGAAATGAAGAGAAGTTCCCTTCCCTCATATTGGGAGCAGATGAAGTGCCAGTGGTTACCTAGACTGCATTGCAAGCAATCAAAACTTTATGTTGCGTACAAGGTAATTTTCCAATTAATAAATTGGTAAAATTACTATTTCGCCGTTGAATGCCTTTTCCCTGAGCCAAGTTGGGAAATTCTTGACAAAGTTATTTGCAGACAGATGCAAAAAAAAGGGCCTAACATGTTCTTAACAAACGAGCACACCTTAAAATCCTTAATATTTTCGATTAACAACTTCCAGTGCTTCTTCAACAGTCTTCAGATTGAAAGTCTAAAAAACAATTACCAACGCAGACGCATTTCTACTGTGGAGTTAGTTTTCTCAAATTACATATTCAGAGAGCAAGGGGATTTTTGATGTTTGTCAGCCAAATGTTGTATTGGAGCCATAACCAAATACGACACTGGAGCCAAAATATAAAACGCACCAACAGCTGAGTACGAAGAAAGAGGAAACATACCTGTCATTGGTACATCACCGCTGAACTCGCAATACCCACCCTGAGGCTTTCAGTTAATGCGTACATTATTGCTTCATCTCATATTCAGCTAACATTGCCTACGGAGGCTCGAGTCCGACTGAAATAGTCTGTTTAATTCGTCGTTGGCACATCCAACCTCATTTTAGGCTGACTTATTGACTCGAGGCTACTTTTTCCTTTTTCTACATCACTTTACGTAATCGTGAATGGGATCCACCCTACGGATTCACTTCAAAGAACCCACACTACGGCCATAATGTTTGAGAAATACTCGAGGCAAGCTTCAATTTTTGCAAGAAAGTAACTTTTCAGGAGTACCAGTGACTTAACAAGCCACTCTGGAGAAATGATGTGTTCAAGTATAATAAAATATTGCAAAAACGCACTTTATAATTGTACATTGTTAAAATAAGTGCAAAATGCCTTTACAGAAGCGGAGCCGCGGAAACTATTCTTATCGCTGTTTGCTTTTGCGGAGAGTACTTCAATTGTACCTAATTTTTTCACCGTATCTCAGCGATTAAAATCAAGCGCAGTTCGATGCTACTCCTGCAGTGTTGGAAATCGGAAACATTTTCTTTCGTTCGCAATTGTGTGTGCTTGAATTTCGGATGCGTCGTAGTTTTATCTTTCATTTCAAAGAAATTGCAAAATTAGGTTAAGCGCATCGAAATTTTTACGCGCTTGGTGCTTCGGATTTGTATTTTACTATTCCTGGTGTTTTTTTGGAAGTAGACAGTAACCATAAATTTTATATTTAGCTCGTCATTGATCTGGTTCAATAATTAACTGGTTTCAAATTCCATAATTCGGCAGGCTTCGACGCCATTTAATGCATGCTTTAAACTAGAAAGTGGCGGCTGTTCAAATATTCAGGGAAGAATTAGTTTCCGACTTGAAGAAAAATACTTTCTCTAATCAATCAATGAAGTAACTTTTACGCAAAATCGAACTATGCATTTTGTGAAATTTGATAATGCCACGCACAGGATTCTATTATTTTTTTATTCAAATTTTTAAAATCCTATGCCACTTAATCACACCAGTATAATTCGGTTCACATTCAAAGTACATTAGCGCCCAAAAACTTCATCTATACATAAAACTATTCATGCTTCAATATTGGCCCTTATAGCTTTGGTGCAGAAGGTCTCGAATTTGTAAATCTATGTACAATTCAGACCTTTCACCCGAAGTGTAAAACGAGTTCGGATGACGGAGATCACAAAGACCTTCCAGCTCACTTCTAATTTTTAAACCAGAAAACTTCACATGGATCACGATTAACAAAATTGTTGCAAGTCCTAATTAGTGGTGAAATAAGTGAAATAGGTTCAATCTATCTACACGTTTTGCATCAGGATAGGTTCCTTCATGCTACTCCCAAAAAAGATAGCGTTTTTAACCATCAAATATTTCTCCCTACTTTGCGATGTTGCAGCAAAAAAGTTTCCGCTGTAGTTGGCCGAAAGTTATTTAAAGTTGGGAGCATTTATGCACTTATTTGGAAGATAATCTATTATTGTTTTATAAATGAGATAAATATTTGAATGACCTTCGCATGTAGGATTAACTGAGTTAGCCACTTAATTAGCGGTAAAAGAATCTTTTCTAACAGTTCACTGTGTGAACAAGAGTTGTAACTTTTACGGTGCATATCATGTAAATATTTTGTAAACACCTCACGCCAGAAATTCATTCCCTTTATTTTTGACTAAAAATTGTACATAACTTAGCAATAAATTATGGAGACCGTGGTGTCAGTTTACTCTTCATCCTTTAAGCGTGTAAACTTGCTTGAATGTTTAATTTCGTCTGTTATACAACACCTCATATCGAGCGATATTCTCGACTTCACTGACGTACTACATTATAAATCATTTATAAAATCTTATTAGCACACCTAATTTCTACCGTACGCACTGAACTGAAAGTTGCATGGCTTAAAACTATACCTATACAGTGGATGGCTTTGAGCAATTTAATTTACGGTGCACTTCTTGAGTTACCATCGAATCCATATTTCGAGTTTAAGATCAGTTTCTGCTCACAGTGCTTGTAGTGAAAAGACACTTTTTTGGCGTTTGCGAGAATGGAACCGCAAACGAATTCACAAAATGGATTTATCGGCCACGAACAAGAGAGAGAGCACAAGTACAATGGAGGTCTTCGTAGCTCTGAGAATAACAGAAGTTTCCAACCCAATAGGCAATGACTTGATTGCTGACCACTCTCTCAGTTTCTACAAATGCTCGGTATCTTAGCTACTTCATTTCAGTTTTTACTTAGTTCAGAAAATATAACTTAGGAAGATTTCCATCGAAGCGAAATTTGAGTCCCCATCTCCAATCGAAAAACCTGCTTATGGAAAGCAACTCACCACGATATTCTTATTTGGAAATCAACGCTACAGTGAATATCCCATGAATGTTAAGAAAATAAATTTTCAAGTAACCTGCGTAAATTCCAAATCAAATACTATAAAAATTTCCAACCCAATACCTGCAATTTAAAATAAACGCTACGTGAGAGCGTGTTCTATCAGAACTCCCACAAAACTGAACCTTTCTAGAAGCTAATTTATTCACGACCCGACCTGGTGCTGTTTGATCAAGGCAAGTCGCTTCGAACAATTCCTCTCCGAAGGTGGTCCGAATTTTGCAAGTCAACTGATCTTTCCAGCGCTTCACGAAGACGGAGATTTTTAATTGGACATTAGCTTTTGACGGATGGTAAAAATTGAAGCAACCCAGGAATTCAAATAAAAAATTTTCCCATGTTTGGTGGAAATACAGATTTCAAGGTAGTTCAGTTATTTGCTTAAACAAAAAGAGCTCGTAATTATCACGTATATCTTTGCAAAGCTTACTGTTATCAAAACAATTACATTATAAGTTGAAGTTCCCCTTACTGCCAGAAATGTGTTGTCGAGTGGAGAAAGAAAAGGGCACCACTTTGTTTGGAATAAAGAAAACGAAGAATCTATGGACGAAGTGTGTCCCTACACCCTGCGCATAAAAACGGCAAAATTGAAATGAGTCATTGAAATTGTTGAAATGATCAGAAAAAAGGTGGCCTGTGAGAAAACGAAATTCTTTTAGGTGTGACGCGGTTTTTAACCATATCACAAAGTTATTTTCATGGAAAAATCGTTAGGGTACCTCCTTATGTAATTTTTTGGCAAAATTTTGCGGCAAAATTGTGTGTGACACGGTTACCTTACGATTTTTTCGAAAAACTAACTTCGTGATATGGCTAAAAAACCGTGTCAGACCTGTTCTAACGAACTCATTTTGATCATTTAATGCGAGAAATTCACTTTGTTTGTGATAGAAATTGATAAAACACACAATTTTGCCGCAAAATTTCGCTTAAACATTACACAAGGGGGTACCCTTACGATTTTTTCTAAGAAACTAACTTCGTGATATGGTTAAAAAACCGTGTCAGACCTGTTCTAACGAACTCATTTTGATCATTTAACGCGAGAAATTCGCTATATTTGTGATAGAAATTGATGAAGTACGGAGTTAGATTTCTGTAAAAAATCGCACGGGGATATTTTTCAGATATATTCTTTTCTATTTTTCTATGATATTTTTCAGATATATTCTTCAGCAAAAACATGAGTTTTATCAATTTCTACAACAAATTGAGTGCATTTCTCGCTGTCAGCAATCAAATGAGTTCGTTAGAACAAGTCTGATACTGTGTTTCAACCGTTTTACGAATTTAGATTTCTGTAAAAATCTTAAGGGCACCCCCTAAAATATTTTTCAGTGATATTTCGGTTCAACAATATGATTTTTATCAATTTCTATTCCAAAAGAGAGCATATCTAGCATTCGACAATTAAAATGCGTTCGTTAGAACCGGAGTGGCACTGTTTTCGACTATTTCACGAATTTAGTTTTATGTAAAAAATCGTAAGGGTACACCCGTATGACATTTTTCATGGATATTTTGCCTCAAAAATAGGAGTTTTGTCAATTTCTTTTTTTTTAAATAGAGCGCATTTCTATATTTTAATTATCAAAATGAGTTCGTTAGACCCGGAGTGACACCGATTTTCCACTATTTCACGATATTAGTTTTCTGTAAAAATCGTAAGGGTGCCCCCTTATGACAATTTTCAGGGATACTTCGGATGAAAAATATGAGTTTTATCAATTCTATTACAAACAGTGTGCATTTTTAGCATTCAATAATCAAAATGAGACCGTTAGAACCGGAGTGAATTAGTTAGTTTGTTAGTTTTCTGTTAATAATCGTTGACATTTTTCAAGGATATTATGCAGCAGATATACGAGTTTTATCAATTTTCATAATATTTGATCTTGGCCACGTGCCACAGGATGGGAGAGAAAAAGCGCGCCACAGGCCTCATAATGAGAGAGAACAGGCGGGTTACGGGCCACAGGATGGGAGAAAAAAGGCGCGCCACGGGCATTATGTTGCAAGCTACATCGAAAACAATCAGCGCTTCAAATTTTTTTTCTATCATTTATGTGAAGCGAATGCCTAACCTTACTCGATAAACGAGAATGGTCTGAGTACAACTCCCTGCTCGTGCAGGACAATCCTGCGGTAGCGAGCAGCTCTGCTGGTGTTGTATAAAATGGAGAAGATGGGTAAAAGTGCGAATATGGAGATACTTTCTCATTCAGTGCACCACAATTTTCTTTCAAGATTATAGCTGAAAAGCAAATTTAATGGAAAACAAATGCGCAGCTTTAATATGGAGTCTTCAGTAAACAACAGCACTTTGGACTACGACTGAAATGATTGACTCGTGGCAGCTCATTTACGAATTCGTCAGTTTTAAAGTTCAGTTTTTTCAGACATTTGTTTTCTAGGTTAATTTAAATTTTTGTTTTCCGCATAGCAAATTGAAATAAATTTAAATGAAAAAATTTTATTCAGTAACTAAGTTTGACGCTAATCGGTAGGGATTTGATCGAATTTGCAACACCTGGCCACAAACGAAGATAATACGCCAATAAGAGACAAATCATCCATAAACAACCGACAAAACCCACCACACACCGACAAAGTCGGACAAACCGACAAAGTCGGACAAACCGACAAAGTCGGACAAACCGACAAAGTCGGACAAACCGACAAAGTCGGACAAACCGACAAAGTCGGACAAACCGACAAAGTCGGACACACCGACAAAGTCGGACACACCGACAAAGTCGGACAAACCGACAAAGTCGGACAAACCGACAAAGTCGGACACACCGACAAAGTCGGACAAACCGACAAAGTCGGACACACCGACAAAGTCGGACACACCGACAAAGTCGGACAAACCGACAAAGTCGGACAAACCGACAAAGTCGGACAAACCGACAAAGTCGGACAAACCGACAAAGTCGGACAAACCGACAAAGTCGGACAAACCGACAAAGTCGGACAAACCCACAAAGTCGGACAAACCCACAAAGTCGTGACCCACAAAGTCGACAAAATCT
>JACJUY010006477.1:14459-32208 GCA_014220935.1 Platorchestia sp. MABIK | reverse complement strand
ACCTCACTCTTGACGCACAGTCCTAAGATCACCTCACTCGTGACGCAAAGTCCTAAGATCACCTCACTCATGACGCACAGTACTAAGATCACCTCACTCGTGACGCACAGTACTAAGATCACCCCACTCGTGACGCACAGTCCTAAGATCACCTCACTCGTGACGCAAAGTCCTAAGATCACCTCACTCGTGGCGCAAAGTCCTAAGATCACCTCACTCGTGACGCACAGTCCTAAGATCACCCCACTCGTGACGCACAGTCCTAAGATCACCCCACTCGTGACGCACAGTCCTAAGATCACCTCACCCGCCAGAGCCACTGCGACGCGCTGGCGGCAGCGCTGGAGAGGCAGTGCGCCGAACTGGCGGAGGCCGTAGCTAGTGTCCGGGAACGTCTACACAGCCAGCTGCAGGCCCAGCGAGAGGCCACCGCTCACACATACAGGTAAAGTTATTAAAAAGAAAAATTATAAAACGGTGCGTGCCTTCATTTAGATGTGATTGAGTCTACATATAGGAAAATTGAGCTGGTGACAAGTGTTCGGTCAACAGCATCGTAAAAATATCCTCTGTGACAACCGGTTGGTCACGTCGTAGTTATTTGATNTTTGGCTTTTTTTCTTACTCGATTGCTCCATTTTTACTACGCTGCTGTAGTTAAATGAGTTTCAGTTCTCTAACGTAAGTAAGGTGGGAGTGAAGTGCAATCTCATTGAGTACAAGTGTATCTCCTAGAAACACCTCCATTTTCTGCGATCACCAGAGGAGCTGCCTGCTCCTGTAAACTGACGTGCTGTTCCGAGTACTGAACTCAAACCATGATCTGTCTCCTCTGAAATGTGCTCTACTCGCGTGCGTGCTATGAATTAGTCTTGGAAGAAATAGAGCTGAATTTGACGTTTCAACATCTCTAGTGGCGTGTGCCATCCAAAATGAAAAATATTAATCCTCTTTGGGATTCAATTGAAGTTGGATCCAAGGTGCAGTCGAGACTTGCGTTGCATAACTAGCATTTTTGCTCTCATTGGATACGATGTTACGGTGTTGGATCAAATGGATGTTGAATACGATGTTATGATGTTGGATCAAATGTTACGCTGCTTCTTTTCCGAGACTAGAATCACGTTTTCTCATCATTTTTGTAAGATATTTAGAAAGATTTACTGCCAACTTCACAATGGGAACAATTTAGAACAATATCACGGTGCGAGAAACAATTTAGGGAAATTTGATACAATTCATTTAATGTGGAAGATATGGAAGTATATTCTTCGAAACGATGTATCTCAGTGACCAGCCAACCTTTTTGAAAAAGACGAATGGAGATTTTGGGGGGGAGGGGGAGGGTAGAGGTCAACAAAGGGGGTTGTGAGTAAGCTCTCGGCTTGACTCCACCATCACGAGCGCCTTGTGAATGACATAGAGAGGCCGGTTTTCAAAGTATTGAATGATTAAAAGGAGGAAATCTATAATATTATAGCGTAGGTTGAGCAGACGGTATGACGTTTGGCAGAAACATTTTTGATCAAATCGACACATTTGATCCCAATCGGACGTAACTTTTTTGTCCTCAACCGTAGCCGCCAGGGGACTTGGATGCTCATCCTCACAGGAAGTGCCGTCGTCATTGCATTATGAAGGAACTTAGCGTCTAAGCGAGATATCACCAGTCGATGATACTTTCTATGTAATCTGTGAGGTGTGATTGTTATTTATTCTTACGAGTTGTTGGATCTTTTCGAGGCATATAGTGGGGTGATACGTGGGCATGTTGCTTTCCATTACTCGCAGAGTTGGTGTTATGAGTGGATGTCGGGTAACTACAAAACTGAGGAGATTCAACTTTCAGTATTTATGAAAGAATCTATTTCGTTATCAAACGTATAACATCAAAAACAGATGCTAAATTTTATCTGCATAAGTTGCCTCCGTATTAGGATTTGATAAACGAAAAATAAACTAAGACTCTGCAAAGGAATTGAAACGTATTTATGAAGGAATTGAAACGTTTAAAAGCTGACAATCATTTTCATAACCCTTTTTTACAATTCCTGTGCATTTACGCGAAATCTATGATATGTTGACGTTATTTTAGCGTGTAAGAAAATACAATGCGTGAATGCGCGTGATAATGCGTGAGGGGATCCGTACTCACACAGCATCGCATACTTACGTACACTGGGGTGTTCGCAGTGCTCAATGTTTTTTTAATTTATTCGTAACATGAACAATGAATATCAAAGTTAAAAAGCTTGAACATACCAGGTTACCGTAAATAAAAACGAAAAACAACTTCAATTAGTAGAAGTCGAAGTGAAGTTCCAGATTAGAAGAAGAAATATTCAAAAATAGCAATCGTAAAAACACGTCAAAATCATTTTCGAACAATATTAGGAATGTCTTTTCTGCTAAGCAGTTCAATTATGAACTAACTAACTAAATTCAGGGAAATCTCGGAATGATATGCAAAGTGCTTACCCCTTAAAAATTATAAGGACCTAGTAGTGCAACAACGTTCGCATTCGATTCCAATTTTACTAGTCTCTGCGAGAAATGATTGTTATTTTTTTTCTTCTTGCGTCCTCTTCTCTGTTTCCTTGTTTTCCTTTCTTTTTTTTTCTTTCTTTCTTTCTCACTCATTCCCCTCTTCCTCTTTGATAAGATTTTATTTTACCTACTAAACTTTCCTTATGACCATTCCGCATTTTAGTTGTACTCCTATAAACATTTTCCCCGTTTTAACTCGCGCTTACGATGCTGGATAGTGAAATTGGGATATTTAGATTCTTTCGTTTTTTTACGCCATGTCATTATTTTATTTAGACACCAATGTTGATAACTTGAAGAACAATTTTGTTAATTTTTCTTATTTATATTCAATGCATGTATTTTATATTTTTACAGGGTGTGATGATGAGCTGAGGCTTGAAACGATTCATTGAAAATGATTTTAAAGTTCTTCTTAGCTATTACCTTCAAAATCATTTCCGATATTTAGTTCCTCGTTATTGGCTGGCCAGAACTTCTTTTAAGGACCTCGTGTGAGACGAAATGAAATTCATGAATACCTAATTTAGGATTTTCTACCATGTTTCGAAACATGTGGAGAAAGTGAAGCAATTAATCTGTGACCTTAACACTTTGACTGCGGAAGGTTTAATATTAAGTTTAAGTTTGATATTCCACTCAAATATTAAATCAATAATTGTCGTAGGCAATGTTGAAAGTAGAAAGCAGAAACTGGATCATGCCTTCATTTAGTTTTGATTAGGTATTTAAGAAAATTGAGTATGCGTCTACTGGTGGCCAGTGGTGGGCCATCAGCATTGTGAAAATCCCCACGTGTACCACCGTTGGGTCACGTCGCAGTGTTGATCTCTTGCCCTTAGAGACAGCGCGGGGTCGTGCACGCGGCGGCTGCAGCAGACGACGGCGCTGGTTCAGTTCTGCATTGAGGCCATCAAGGAGCCTGACAGCGCTGCCTTCCTGCAGGTGTGTGTCTCCTGCCTTCCTGCAGGTGTGTGTCTCCTGCCTTCCTGCAGGTGTGTGTCTCCTGCCTTCCTGCAGGTGTGTGTCTCCTGCCTTCCTGCAGGTGTGTGTCTCCTGCCTTCCTGCAGGTGTGTATCTCCTGCCTTCCTGCAGGTGTGTGTCTCCTGCCTTCCTGCAGCCGTCTGCCTCTGCTGTACTGCGGCGCCGTCTGCCTCTGCTGTACTGCGGCGCCGTCTGCCTCTGCTGTACTGCGGCGCCGTCTGCCTCCGCTGTACTCCGGCGCCGTCTGCCTCTGCTGTACTGCGGCGCCGTCTGCCTCTGCTGTACTGCGGCGCCGTCTGCCTCCGCTGTACTGCGGTGCTGTCTGCCTCCGCTGTACTGCGGTGCCGTCTGCCTCCGCTGTACTGCGGTGCCGTCTGCCTCCGCTGTACTGCGGCGCCGTCTGCCTCCGCTGTACTGCGGCGCCGTCTGCCTCCGCTGTACTGCGGCGCCGTCTGCCTCCGCTGTACTGCGGCGCCGTCTGCCTCCGCTGTACTGCGGCGCCGTCTGCCTCCGCTGTACTGCGACGCCGTCTGCCTCCGATGTACTGCGACGCCGTCTGCCTCCGCTGTACTGCGGCGCCGTCTGCCTCCGCTGTACTGCGGCGCCGTCTGCCTCCGCTGTACTGCGGCGCCGTCTGCCTCCGCTGCACTGCGGCGCCGTCTGCCTCCGCTGCACTGCGGCGCCGTCTGCCTCCGCTGCACTGCGGCGCCGTCTGCCTCCGCTGCACTGCGGCGCCGTCTGCCTCCGCTGTACTGCAGCGCCGTCTGCCTCTATTGAACTTTAGTGTACACTTGAGAGTATACGTGAACTTAAGTGTACACTTGAAAGTATACGTGAACTTTAGAGTATACTTGAAAGTATACGTGAACTTAAGTGCATACTTGAGAGAATACGTGAACTTAAGTGTATACTTGAGAGTATACGTAACAGCACATCAATAAATCATACGAAACGTATGCGATGTTGTAGATTATATCGCGTGCACTTATAAAGTAGTAGCATGTTATAAAAATGAGAATGAGATAGCAGCATTTTATAAGAATAAGATATTATTTTAAGAATAAGACGGGATCATTTTTTATAAGTAGTGTATTAATTTAAGAAAAATACAGTATCATTTTAGAGCATTTTACGTTATTAAATAACGGGATCAGGGTTCACTAAACGTCAATGAGGACGCACGATGACATATTTTTACAACTTACCTGTTCTCGCATGTATAATAATTCTACCCCTCAGGGGGATACAACTATTGTATCTATGGGAATTAGCGCTCCCAGGGGGACAATGTGAGGGCCCGAGCTATAGGTTAGGTAGGCTTTCTTTTCGTTAAAATAACAAAGGTTTTTGTTTTGTTACGGACCAACTTTTTTTCGGTTCACTGCTGTCCTGTTTTTTCAACACCTACTACTTTCTTCTTCAACTTTGACCTTGTTTCATGAACTTATTTCTCATCTTACTGTTTCTATGCCCTTTCTGCATAGATTCCACGTTCCCTTAACTCCATACTAAATGGTGCCTTCTTCCTTCCTCTCTTTGGATCTCATTTGTTGAGGATAGGGAGGCATAAACTAATTAATAATCTAATCTATAATAATTCTAACAACACTCACTGATTGATGATAATGGGAATCCCAATGAGCGTTACTTATTTATGCAAGTTTCACCCATTAAGTTAGATTCATTCGGTTGGCTTATGGGTAATGATGTTAATTGGCTGATTTGGTACTTGTGTGTGTTATCTGTCAGCATTTTGTTATTTAATTTTGTGTTTTTATGTGCAGCTAACTGTCAGAATAATATCTTGGTTACATGAATGGTTTACGTTGACGTTCATTTGAGCAATCAGTTACGCAAAAAACTTCAGGAAATTAAATCACGGAGTTTTAAGAGGCGAAGCACAAGTTTCATGCTTGTGTTTTGTTTAGCGGTAAAAGAAATTTATTGAATTTGGTCATCAATTGCTTAAAAACCAATATTTTTCATTTAACCCTCTACCGCCTCACGTTCCCCACATGGTACACTCAATAAAACTGCTCGTATATTTTATTTCTCGTCAAGTAGATGCTCTTATGTATTTTTTGAAGTTCACTGCCGAGTTGCAGTTCATCTCTAATGTGATGTTGGAGACAACCTGATGCTAGAGCCACGTCTAATAACGGTGGTTATAATACCGGCAATATGAGTAGAAAAATTAGGCGGTAGAGGGTTAAGTCGCATCATTAACAGGTTGATTCATTAATTGATCACTTAACTTATTGAGCAAGATTTTGCATTTTATTTTCAGTTGACTGTGATCGTTGTATTTATTTATTGACTAACGATTTACACTCAAATATAAGAATTGAATCAATTAAATCGTTCTTTAGTGCTTAATACTCATTTCAACAGTTTATTGATACATCTATTACTTGCGTTGTTAATCCTGTAATTTGTGAATAAATTCAGAGATCGAAACATATGCGGTTCGATATGATCCTTTGCACAATTAAGTAATCGGCTGAGCCACTGCTATCAACTCATTAATCTGTTCACCCATTATCACACGCGCAATAACGAATCAAATGATTGATTGATCATCGCAGCAAGTTGTTAACAAATAAACCAAGGGAATAATTAAATCGCGCATTAGATAAACTGATTGTGCACAAATCGAGGGAATGATCGGCTTGTGCACCAGATCTACGCAGGAAGCTGTTAGTTAATAAATCGAGGAAATTATTAGCTGGCGCATTAGACCAACCCAGGGAGTTCTTAACGTATATATCAAAGTAATAATCATCTCTGGCATGGTATAACTATCTGTGGCATGGTATAACCATCTGTGGCATGGAATGCTCATCTGTTGCATGTAATAATCACCTGTGGCATGGAATGATCATTAGTGGCTTGGAATAATCACCTGTTGCATGGAATAAGTACCTGTAGCATGGACCATCCACCAGTAGCGTACGTAACGGTGCGGCGTGCTGCAGATGGGCCCGCATTTGACGGGCCGTGTGAGCGACCTGGACCTGGCGTGGGACAAGGAGCTCAGCGCACACCCCGCCTCCGAGCTCAGCCCCTACCTGCCCCTCGACCTCGACCACCAGCAGCCGCTCCGAGCCATCAACTCCTTCAATTTTATCACCATGAAGCGTGAGTGTGTCTGTGTGTGCGTCGTGTTGTGTGGACGCCATGTTGCGTGTTTGTGTGTGCATCGTCACGTCATGTGGGTGTGTGCACGTCATGTGTAGAGGTGCACATAACGTTATGTGTGTGCGCACAGCCATGAGTGCGAGTGTGCATCTCTTCATGTGAGCAATTATCAAGTATGTAAAATATGCTAACACATTTCTAGTCGCGTAATTTAGGAATATTTATACTGCAAATCCCCAGTAGGAAAATGTGGCGCTGAGGATTAAGTAGGCTTTATTTTTGTTGAAATGAAATGTTTTTTGCTCGGTTAAGGATTGCCTTTTTATGTTCACTGCTGTCCTGTTTTTCAGCACCTCCTATTTTCTTCTCCAACTGTTATCTTGTTTCATGAACTTCTTTCTTAACTTACTGTTTCTATGGCCCTTCTGCATAGATTCCGCGTTCCCTTATCGTCATACTAAATAGTGCCTTCCTCTTTGTGGAACTCTTTTTTTAGCCGTTAGGAACGCTTAAGTTAACATTAATCTAATCTAATCTATACGACAAAACACTTCGTTATGACCATGTTCATGCAGCGTATTTATCGCACCGCATTTGCTATCAAATAAAGAACTCATTTCAGTAAGCTTTTGAGTGATATAAAGGAAATGTGAAGGCTAGAGCTTTTAAATTTCCCCTAAAGGTTTTTCCTTGCGTATATTGGATTGAAAAATGTCGAGTCCTCTTGCCAGTGTGCTCCTGCAGGCATCATGTAGCGGCGTTGTAGGGATTTTTGATGAAATAAACAAAATGATTGCAGCTAAATCCTGATGAAGCAAAATCAGTAGCAGCTTACTATTATAATGGTTTTCATGTGCAATTTTCTCACTTTAGAGCTAAAAATCGTTTTATTAAATGCTCGCAATAATTGAACTTGAATTGAATTTCTCAATACGCGTTCGAATTTCGCAGATTGTGCGTGCTGTGAAGTTTGAGGCTTTGCCTTCGTTCAGATAAGTAAGCCACTGCTGTCACGTCTTTTAATTTGCTTTCGTCATTGTCATACTTCACGTGTACTAATAACCCTCCTCTATTTGAAGACAAAAAAATTTTCATCTCTGACGAGAAGATTCACATTTGTTTCAAAGTTGTCGAATTGTAAGCTCTTGATGCACCTTTCTTGCGTGATTTTAAATGAAATTCGTGTTTTTTAGTCCGTACATTAAAAAAAATTTAGCTGTAGCATCTGAAGTCAGAATGGCAAGATACTCTGTTGTGAAGTTCGGGGGGTAACTTTGTGGGTCAACTTTTTTATTTCATTCTATCCTCGTAATGTAATGAATTTTTTCCAGAAAATATTTTCTCAGCTGAATCATGAGTTTTATGCGTAACATTTACTTGCATATGGCGCTCGTGTGCTTCTTTGGACACCAAATCCGGCATTCACCTCCAAGTGACAGGAAAAGATATCTTGTTACGAGTCTGGTATCTTAGGAAATACAAAAATTATTTCATGTCATGATTCAAGTTTTCCATCATTCCTCAGTCTTTCAGTCAGCTGTAAGCTTTATTTTGTATACAGAGTTCTGTTAAAACCAATTCTTTTTAAAATTCTGATTGTGAATTATTGAAAAAAATTCTGCGTTCATTTAGGTGATTTGAGAAAAATCAAAAAGCCGTGTAACTAACTCTCTTACTCAGCGTACATTAAACGATAAATTTCAATTATCTCTATGCGATGAGTGAAGGAAACTTCTGGTGATGTTTATTTTGTGTTAAAATTGAGAAAAAACAGCAAAGAATAGCAACAGGCAATTACTCGTTCGATTAAAAACAGCACTAAATCCTATAATTATTGAGAGATTGAATGCTAACTTCATGTTCAGTATTGGTTCATGTCTTAAATTTTGTGTTTTTTTATTTCAGCGGCCAGAGATGGAGAAGATAGACTGCCCGCAGGTGAGTCTTGATCTTGTCCGACGGTTGTTTATTAATTAAATCGCTGCTGTAGACAACGACAATATTCTTAATAACTGAAAATTTAATTCGTTGATTAAGTCAAAGATTCAGTTGACACAATAGATAGACCTATACACTTTGACACCCCACACTCGTCCCAGCAATACCTCAGAGAAATTTTTAACACGTTCACCACGTTTCCGCGGTTGTTAACGGTTTCTTCGGTTAGGTGTGAGTAGCAAAATTAGAAAATCAATGTTAATACTCTAATATATTTTCATCCTTCCAAAGAAATTTGAAAAATACAATTGCACGATAATATTTTACTTCGTATGATAAGCTTCTTAAAAATAGTCACGGAACGGATAAAATACCATTCATTAGTACCGGTACGTGAATGAGCAATTTACCCATCTGTGCATATATGGCCCAATACGCGGCGAACGTGTTTAAACCCTCAACAGTCTCTGCCAGAACGATAAACGTTCCAACATTTCTGCATTGCTTGAATGCTTTCCTATCACTTGATGCATTCTATTTTTATCCAAAGCACCGTAAGAGAGTCAATTTTCAAACACATTAAAATAGCTGAACCACACCCCATGTAGTCTCGACATCAGAAGTCGAATCATTATTTTAACTAATTAATTAAAGTCAGAACTCGTGTTCGTGCTACTACCAGAATTATTTCCCTCAGTTTAAGAAAATAATTCTTCTTTAGAATAACTCGAACGAATTAGGAAGTACGAAATGCATCACTCAATGTGGCTTGTTTTAGAAAAAATTGTATTTATTTCACTAATATTTATTTCACTTCCGTTCGCGAGACCTTTATTATTTTGCTTTCGTCATTGTTGTCACACTTTACGTGCACTGATACCAAACTGTGAAAGAAATGGCTGTTGTTCCCAACTAGCCGCTGCTCTGGTGTCACTCTGCTCGTCCGAAAAACCATATTCTATTCTATGTACTATCGCTAGTGGCATCTGAACAGCGAGTTGAATATTTGTTTCAATCCCGTTATTCCTAAGTCACTGTTCAGTTGTAACAGAAATGCAATGGTAGTGGCACCGATAAACGTAGCCACTGCCATAACTGTAACAGGAATGTAAAGGTAGTGGATACCGTAAATGTAGCCAGTGCCATAAATGTAACAGAAATGTAAAGAAAGAAAGAAAGAAAGAAAAACAATTTATTTCCAATTTAGTATACACATGAAATGTTGATACATTGGTTTTTAAAACACCTCAACATTAACATCCTTAACTGATAATAAAACATAAGTATCACAATACCCGTGTAAAATGTTGAATCAAAAAATGATTGATAGAAAAGCACAACAAAAATGAGTTCCCTTCCTTTCCTAAGCTGATTTTGACAGTGCATTTAAATATAAGTAACTTAGAAAACATAATCCTCGTAAAGCTTAGTTGAAAAACACTCTCGTTAGTGCGTACATGTATTGAAATAATAGCCAAAAACGCATTCAAATACATTAACATAGGGATCCTTAATTGCTATTCATACATGGTTATCGTAGTACCCATGTTAAGTGTTGAAACAAATGATTTAGATCCTTAATTGCTATTCATACATGGTTATCGTAATACCCATGATAATTGTAGAAACATGGTTCGGAGAAAAGCACGAAAAAATGGGTTCCTCTTCGTTGCGGTAGTCGGATTTTGGTAATGCATTTAAATACAAGTGACTAAAAAAACATGATTCATATGACGCATTGCTGAAAACCCTCTCGTTAGTGCGTACTCGTATTGAAATATGAGCATAAGAGCATAGGAACTAGTGATACGAGCGTGAGAGATTGATGTTAGAAGTAAAGTGCGTTGATTTAATTTATTTTGTGTCTTGAACTATATGGTCGACAGTCGAGGTTTGGGACAATTTTTCACACTGACGCACCATCTAGTATGCCAAGTGGTGAGCTCGGAAAGAATATAATATTCACTGTTGCAAATCAAAAAAATTGTTATGATATTTCTTACTTACGCTAATAGTACTGGCGCACAGAGTTCATCGGAGTCAAAGACATGAAAAGGATTGTTGTACAGTGCTAGCCGTGACATTTTCAACATAGGTCTAACCGTACAAAAAGTTAACTACCCAAAATAGTGTTGTCATAATGTATTCACGAGAGTAAAAAAGTAAGAAGAGTTACCACATAAAACTAACAAGAGCAATTTAAGACTAGAATAAGAAGATTAAATAATTATGTTCTTTAAAGGTATGACATACGTCGAATCCGTGGCCTTTTTTAAATGTTTTAATAAGAAAGAAAAAAGAGAAAAAAGATGCTAATATACCCTCACATTAACATTCTTTCTTTCTTTGCAGTAATTAATTTGGTTTTGAAAATGCAAATAAATATAAGTAATTAAGAAAACAAATCCCTGTGACACATAGTTGAAAACACTCTTGTTAGGGTGCGCGTATATTGGATCACGAGTCCATAACATTTGCTGCATAGCTTGAACAATACGAAAAGTTGGCCACCGAAAACGATTTTGTCTTAATGCACTCACGAGCGTAGGAAAGTAAAAATTGCCAATGAATTACGTCGCACGTTCAAATGTTTTAATATGAGCGAAAAATGCTTTCAAATATCTTCAAATTTAGACCATGACTTGAAATCTACACATGGGGACCGTAATACTTATGCCGGTTAATTTTGAAACAAATGGTTGGGAGAAAAGCACGTAAAAAATGCATTCCCTTCGTTGCGTTCGTCTGATTTTAACAATGCATTTATTACAAGTGGTCAAGAAAACATTGTGCATGTGATGCATTGTTAAGAACACTCTGGTTAGTGCACTCCCATATTGAAATTTCAGCTTACGAACATAGGAACGAGTGAAATGAGGGATTATGGTTGAAAGTAAAACGGGTAGATCCAAATTAATATGCGTCTTAGACTTTGAGGTTGACATTAGAGGCAATTCTACATTGATTCGTATTAACTAGTAAGCTAAATAACTGGCTCGGATAAAATGAAATATTTTACAATAAGGTATTGGCTCCCATAAATGTAGCCACTGCCATAAATGTAAATGTATGTATTTCAATCCCACAATGTGCCCTTTCTAACACGCTGTGGCACACTGTGGGATCTTTTTGCCCCTCGGGGGATACAACTATTGTATCTATGGGAATTAGAACTCCAAGGAGAAAATGAGCTGTGAGCTGAGTTAGCTAGGCCTGCTCTTTGTTGAAGTAAAGTGTTTTTTTTTCATTTCTTTGTTAAGGACCACCTTTTCTCGGTTCACTGCTGTCCCGTTTTCCAGCACCAACTACTTTCTTCTTCAACATTTATCTTGTTTCATGAACTTCTTTCTCTAATTACTATTTCTATGCCTCTTCTGCATAGATTCTACGTTCCCTTATCTCCATACTAATTGGTACCTTCCTCGTTCCTCTCTTCGGAACCCTTTTCTTTGGCGGTTATGGAGGCTTAAAACTAACATCTAATCTGTGCCTTTTGCACCGATGCTGTGTCCGTGCAGTGTGCTCAGCACCGCAGTTCAGCAGCGGCGAGTGCAGTGGGGAGAGTGACCGCCTGACGGTCGTGTGGACACCGCACCCGACCTCCAGGGCGGACACCTTCACGCTCGAGATGGACAGAGGTGGCGGACAGTTCACCGTGAGTGTCCTGCTGCCCTCGTGTGGTGCCCTCGTATAGTGTCCTCCTACAGTCCCCTATACTTGACGCGCATTTGTGTGCTACACCAAGTAAATTTACCGAATATCTGCAGCTTTTAAAGTAGATTTGGTAGAATTTTTTTTTTTTTTCGAAATCATTTCAGGATCTTGGCGTAATTGGTAACATCTTGGCGTAATTGGTCGGTGAGTGTGCTTTTTTATGCCCATTCCGTATATTCAACTGGAGGCAGTGGGCTCGACTGAAGCCGACAGGCTTGGCTGGAGCTAGTTGGCTTGAGTAGAGCCAGTAAGCTTGACTGGAGCTGACACGCTTGACTGGAGCTGACACGCTTGACTGGAGCTGACACGCTTGACTGGAGCCGACAAGCCTGACTGAAGCTGACATGCTTGACTGGAGCCAGTGGGCTTGACTGAAGCTGGAAAGCTTGACTGAAGCTGGAAAGCTTGACAGAGGCTGGAAAGCTTGACTGGGGCCAGTGGGCTTGAGTGCAGCAGAGCCATTCGAGGGGTTGAATATTTGACTGTTGGCAGTACGCTAGAAGCAGCGTAAATGAGAGACCTACCTTCAGCTGAACCATCTAATGCAATTCATTAGAAGCTTTGCTCGAGAGGTTAGGATAGCATTCCTGTTCGTGTCACTACATTGAACACGTTAACCGCGATGTGAATCATCGGTGGTACACGGAGAGAATTTTCATGATGCTGTTAACCGACCAGTGATCAAAACTTAATTTTCTTGAATACTTCAAAGCTAAATGAAGGAACGATCCAGGTAATGTTGGCTACTTTTAAATGGCTTATTACAATTGACTTTAAATTTGAGTTGAATATTGAACTTTAGTTCAACCCATGGCGGTTAACATGTTGACCACCAAATATGAAGCAGTGAGTTAAGTGGCCGCGCATGCACGCAGGAGGTGCACCGAGGCCCGGAGACCATTTGCTCGGTGGAAGGGCTGCAGTTCAATACCGTCTACACACTCAGGGTCAAAGCCACCAATGCTTCTGGGGACTCGCCATACAGCGTGCCCATCGCCATCAGGACAGCTCCGGGTGAGTGAGCCTTATGCTCGTCACTTTCTCTTCGTTGGATTTAATTTAATATTGTTAGGTTTTGGTGTGATTACCTGCTCTTTTTTATGTTTGATTTAATAATGTTATGTTTTGTGTTTGGTTACCTGCTCTTTGTTATGTTTGATTTAATAATGTTATATTTTATGTTTGGTTACCTGCTCTTTGTTGTGTTCGATTTAATAGTGTTATATTTTATGTTTGATTACCTGCTCTTTGTTGTGTTCGATTTAATAGTGTTATGTTTTATGTTTGATTACCTGCTCTTTGTTATGTTTGATTTAATAATGTTATATTTTATGTTTGGTCACCTGCTCTTTGTTATGTTTGATTGTTAACAATGTAGCAGTCGTTGATGTTTTGCAACTGTTTTTTGTGGTGCAATGTATTTCATATTATAACAAAACCTACCGATGATTTAACAGTGTCGATTCCTCTACTGGGTGTCCCGCAAAAATTGATTATATCTCCGATTTAAATTAACAAATTAAAGTTGTCTTTTTTTATAATGTAGTAAATTTTGTTTCCTTTTAGAATAATTTCAGTTTTTGAAAATCGGTTAAATAACCACTTTACAATGATCGATTTACTGAAAGAGATAGAAAAACTAATTGTTTAAAGGAAAAGTTTTAAAAACAACACTGGTGTTCATCATTTCTCAATACCTACTGTTTAAAAAAATTTCATAATGATGTATCCTACATACCACCAAGTATCTATCACCTCCATCATTAATAATTCTTCGACAACGAATTGAAAAAGTGTTTCAAGAACTGAAAGAAAACGGTGAAAAAGTCCGCAAAACTCTTCGTTCAATGATGGCTAGAAGTAATACTGTGATGCCCCGAGCTAAAGGTTGGGTAGCTTTAATTTTGTTTGAAGAAAATCTTTTTTTTTGTTTAATTATGGATCATAATTTTTCAGTTCACTACTGTCTGTTTTTCCGAATCTACTACTTTCTTTTCTAGCTCTAACCTAGTTTCACAAATTTATTTCTCAACTTGCCTATATGCACTTTGCCGCCAGATGCCCCGTTCACTTATCTCCATACTAAATGGGGCCTTCTTTCTTCCTCTTTCTGGACTGTCTTTTTGTCGTTAGGGAGGCCTAAACTAACATCTAATCTATACCCTCATCAGGAGCGTGGTTCCCGCTGATACGGTCTCTGTCTCACCCTGACTGCGCTATCTGTGACCAGGGGGCAACCGTCACGTGTGACAGCTACGAGCACAGGTTGGGTTGTTTCCCCTCTACACCTTTTTCACTTAAAATTAATCCAAGTCAAGTTCAACTATCAACTATGTAGTACTATTTGATTACAATTTATGCGTACATTGCCACACAGATACAACCCTGCATTAGCAATAAAAACTTTGCCATCCCTTCAAATGAATAGGCCAAGTCAAATGTATCATCTCTGTCGATGAAACAAATTGTAACTTGTTTTTACAAAAATCGTTTGAAGGAGCAAATACAGACTTCGTTGCTGTACTTCTTTTAAAGGTTAAATCTACAAATCGTCCAATGGTAATATGTTGTAGTTTTATGCACACAGGATGCGTTCCATAAGTAATGCGACCAATTTTTTCTAGATGCGAATACATACCGCAGCGCCCTCTAACTTGCTGGGCTCGGTGGAGGGGGGTGTTAGCTTCATACTGCACTCATTCTCAATCGGCTCCGAGCTGCCGGAGAGTTAGGGCGTGTGTTTTCGTGAACCCATTTTGAGCTTAACGTAACACGGCACGATGGATCGTTCTTTGGATCAACGTTACGCTATCAAATTTTGCGTTAAACTTGGAAAGTCCGCCACCGAAACGCTTCCATTAATTCAGCAGGCCTTTGGGAGTGATAGCTTATCCAAATCACAAGTTCTTCGATGGCACAAGTCGTTCAAGGAGGGCCGAGAGGATATCGCCGACGAACCCCGAAGTAGACGCCCATCAACTTCCCGAATCTACCAAAATGTGACGCGCGTGCGTGACTGTTTGAAATCTGACCGACGGTTGAGCCTTCAGTTGGTATCAGAAACTCTACAGATGACGAAAACAAATCATAGTGCTCAAAAAGCTGAAAAGGAGGGTCGCGCGCTGTCGAAGTGACATCAAGGAGGCGTTGAAACTTCATCACGACAACGCGTCGAGCCCCAGCGCCTTCGTTGTTAACGATTTCTTGGCCTGGACCCACACCCCATTGCTTCTCCAGCCTCCCTACAGTCCTGCCCTGGCTCCCCAGATCTATTTTTGTTTTCCCGCTTAATAGGAGTCCTGAAAGGGGAACATTGGAACACGATTGAAAACATCCAGGCTCATGTTACATCCGCTCTAAAGGCCATCCCGCAGAAAGCCTTCCAGGATGCCTTCCAGGCCTAGAAACACCGCCTCCAGAAATGTATCGACGCAGGAGGGTGCTATTATGAAGATTTTTAGGTAACTGTACGAATTTGTTTATTGAATCATTTTTTACGAATTTGGTCGCATTACTTATGGAACCCACCTTGTATATGATTTCATATATGTGATGAAGTGGAATTTCACACATAAATCTCTATAGGAGTGTAAATAAATCCTCGATACTACTATATGTATGTGTATGGGTAACTTAAAATTGCCTTTGAACAGAAATGTTTAAATGGATGCATACTGCCTTAATGTAGAATTGTAAAACAACTTTAATGCGGGGTATAATACGAAGTTTTTATAATCGACTTCTATCTGTTACTCCGCTCAAAGATCTGAACCACACTCGTCCTCCTGATGCTGGATACTTAGCACATTTTACGACAACTTGTTTTTATGTTGCAGAAATTTTATGTATTCCTTGCTCAAACGAAAAACGTTTTTCTTGCTCATCACGTCCAATAGATACGTTTTTAACACGAAAACACTCAAATTAACAAGTGATTATGTCAATTTTTAACTCAACTTAGGGTTGGATTAATTTGAACTTCACTTGGATTAATTTGAATTTGGCTTGGATTAATTTGAACTTCACTTGGATTAATTTGAATTTGGCTTGGATTAATTTGAACTTGACTTGGATTAATTTAAACTTGACTTGGACTAATTTGAACTTGGCTTGGATTAATTTGAACTTGACTTGGATTAATTTGAACTTGGCTTGGATTAATTTGAACTTGACTTGGATTAATTTGAACTTGGCTTGGATTAATTTGAACTTGGCTTGGATTAATTTGAACTTGGCTTGGATTAATTTAAACTTGACTTTGACTAATTTGAACTTGGCTTGGATTAATTTGAACTTGACTTGGATTAATTTGAACTTGGCTTGGATTAATTTGAACTTGACTTGGATTAATTTGAACTTGGCTTGGATTAATTTGAACTTTTTGAACTTGTCTTGGATTAATTTGAACTTGACTTGGATTAATTTAAACTTGACTTGGATTAATTTGAACTTGACTTACATTAATTTAAACTTGACTTGGATAAATTTGAATTCGACTTGGATTAATTTGAAGTGAAAAAGGTGTAGAGCACAAATTGGATGTGAGCCTTTCAACAAAGCACAAGTTTATTCGGTTCGAGTCTTGAAATAGAATAAAGATTGGATGTGAACCAATAAATTGAGCGCTGGTTCCTTGCGCGGGCGGACCCCCGGAGAGATCCCGGTGAAAAACTAAAACTAAATCGCACGGAAAATTCGGAAGAAAGATCGATACCATGTACTCTGGCCGTCTGTTGCGATCACCAATATTTGCTACTCGTATATACCGGATGCGTAGGTTCTGACAAGATCTAGCCCCCAAAACGCGTGGGCGCAGCGGGCTCAAATTTGGCGAGCAGAAGAAGACCTCTCTCGGCACTAACCGTGCCACTTTTCGTTTTGATCGGGTGAGAAAAAAGAAGTCGAAAATTCAACAATAAAATTTGATAGATAAGGTTGTAATGTAAAGTCAGAATAAATTAGGTTAGGCTTTGTTTGGTTAGGTTAGGTGGGGTTACGTTAGGCTAGGTTCGGGTGTGATAGGAAAACTCATTTTTGTTTGGTTTAATTGTGATAGGTGTAGTCATTATATAAATGAAGTTACCATCAGATTGGTTTGGTTAAGATGTGTTATAAATAGATTGCGGTTGGTAGAACGATTTTTGACCTGTTCAAATGGGGTTTGGTTAGGTTTGAGTTATTTTCACTTGGTATTTGTAAATTGATGATAATAAATGGTATTGGTAAATTAACTGGTTAGGGTGTTGGAAAGTTCAAGACAAAGGTTGTAGTGAAACATTTTACATATCTGTTCATTTCAGACGAGTGTGCATCTCATTGTGTTGGTGAATGGTGATGATTTTTTAAGTGTGCTTGGCGTGTGTGTGTGTGCGTGTCTGACTGTGTCTCTGTGTGTGTGTGTGTGCCTGTGTGTGTGTGTCTCTGTGTG
>JACJUY010006476.1:36021-50795 GCA_014220935.1 Platorchestia sp. MABIK | reverse complement strand
ATTTAAGCTTTGGATTGCTTTGCAATAATAGAATGAAATGATGTGTTGGGTAGTGTTAGAAGTTGAGATTGAGAAAAAAGGCTGGTATTCATAGTTTACATACCAGTTTCTAGTCCAGTACACACAGGATTTGTTTTCTTAGTTACTTATATTTATTTGCATCTTCAACACAAAATTAATTACAGCAAAGAAAGGATATCAATGTGAAGGTATTTTAGCATCTCTTTTTTTTCGTTCTTATTTAAACATTTTAAAAACCACGATTTTGATGAATGTCAAAACTTTATAGAACATCATTGTTTCATTTTCTTCTTCTAGTATTAAATTACTCTTGTACGTTTTGTGTGCCAACTTTTACTCTCTTACGTTCGTGAGTATACATTATGACAAGACTGTTTTAGGTAGTTAACGTTTTGTACGGTTCCAGCTATGTTGAAAATTTTACGGCTAGCATTGTACAACAATCCTTTTCATCTCTTTGACTCCGGTGAACACTTTTGTGTCAGTACCATTAGCGTAAGTAGGAAATATCATAATTTTTTTTGTATGGTGAATATTATATTTTTTCCGAGTTCATCATTCGGCATGCTAGTTGATGCGTTAGTGTGAAAATTTTCCCAAATCCTGACTATCAACCTCATAGTTCTAGACGCAAAATAAATCAAGTCTGCCCATTTTACTTTTAACATCAATCCCTCATGCTAGTATCACTAGTTCCTATGTTCGTGTACTCATATTTCAATATAAGTACGCACTAATGAGAGGATTTTCAGCAATGCGTCACATGGATTATGTTTTATTAGTCACTTGTATTTAAATGCATTACCAAAATCCGACTACCGCAACGAAGGGGAACACATTTTTTTTGTGCTTTTCTCCGAATCATGTTTCGAC
The DNA here is from genome assembly GCA_014220935.1 of Platorchestia sp. MABIK. NCBI lineage: Eukaryota > Metazoa > Arthropoda > Malacostraca > Amphipoda > Talitridae > Platorchestia > Platorchestia sp. MABIK. The sequence continues at coordinate 49,901 of JACJUY010006476.1, read as the reverse complement.
AATTAACATGGGTATTACGATAACCATGTATGAATAGCAACTAAGGATCTCTAAGTTAAGGTATTTGAATGCGATTTTCGCTTTTATTTCAATATAAGTGCTCTCAAACGAATGCATTTTTCAACTAAGCGTTGCGAGGATTGTGTTCTCTAATTTACTTATATTTAATTGCACTGTCAAAATCAGATTATGCAACGAAGGGAACTCATTTTTGTTGTGCTTTCCTGTCAATCATTTTTGTTTCAACATTTTACACGGGTATTACGATACCAATGTGTTATTGTTAGTTAAGGATATTAATGTTAAGGTGTTTTAAAAACTAATGTTTCAGCATTTCATGTTGGAACTTTATTGGAAATAAACTGTTTTTATTTTTTCTTCCATGACTGAAACTGGATCAACAGCGTCATTAGCGCCTGACAATAGCCTTTTCCCACACTTGACATCGTTACAGCTTATTTCGCTTACGAACACATATCATCTGTATCAGTGTATCTATTATTAACAATTTAGATCACCAAGAAGTTCAGAGGACTTCAGGTAGTGAGAACAATTACCTGTACGGCGAAGCAGAATCTTCCAGAGATTGAGAACGTTATTCAGCGAGAATTATGTCCTTGAACCTAGATTTATCAAAATTAGTCATTGATTTTGATAAGAGACAACAAACATGCTATTGTTTCAATCATTTGCAAATGATTTTTTAGAATTGACCATGTTTTCACGTTTGATTATGGTGATTTTACAAATTCGTGGACAAATGTATTTTTGTACCGCAGCTGAATCAAATACTTTATGTACTCCAATGTTACAAAATAACTCACATGCTCCAAATGAATGATTTACTTTAATGGTATGTACTACTTATTTAGAGCTTATACCATCTTCCAGTAAACTCACAGCATAACTACACAAATAATCTTTTATGCTAGCGTTAGTTCGGTCTTCATTTGGAATCTTTCGTAGTCTTTCAAACCCCGGCATGCGTTTCTCAGAACCGATCCATGCATAGAGTACAATACAGCAATCATACACTCAAATCTTGGAAAGTATTACTACGAGCAAATAATTTTCTCTGAAGGTATTGAAATATTTGTTCTTGACTTCAATGTTGGCAAAAATTACTAATGAGAGTTTTTCACTCAGGTTCATAAAACAACACAGTTCAATAACCGTCAGACGATGTCATAGTCGTTTGATTTTCGCCTGCAATTAATTTGTTTGCAGTAACTCGCAGATCCACATTATTGCTCATAAAATGTGCAAACTATCCAACCTCTTCGGTCTTTGAAAATATTTTAGAAATATTTATGGAGTCTGTAAAGTTTTGGATGTACTCGTGAGAGAAACTAATGTGCCAAGACTTATCAAGGCTTCATGAATCGCTGCTAAGTTATAGTGGTTTAAAGCTCTGCAACACACGACGACTGAACAGAGCACTCTCGCCACCAGTCGAGCCAATTAAGCGACTGAAGAGGGCAGTGTGGCAATGAAGGTTTCAGCCTTGGACCCGCGTATGCTAAGCAGCAAGGGACGAGCAAGGATCGTGATCTAGTCACAGGAGTCCCCGCCAATATTCCCAAGCTAAACACGGTCAGAATAATTGAGAAAGGTTTTCTTGATCCCGACGAAGTATGTAAAGCTGCGTCGCTGGGAAAGGAGAGAGAGGAAATGAATGGGATTGTAGCCGCGCAGCCCAGGTACGATGTGCGCTAGCCGTGACACGAGCTCTGAACTGCACTATGAAATGCAGAGCATTCGTTAGATTCATGAGAGCTGAAGCAACTAGATGTGAGTGGAAAGAAGCACCACTGTTAGCAGTGTACTAAAAATAGGAAGTTTACCAGAGTGTTACTAATGTTGTACTTCCATAGTAGGCGGACGAGGCGAATGAACGTCAGAGTATGATGAAAGATGTCATAGATACTTTGCCATGCGAAACTCGCATATAAAAATGATTTAGAAACTTTTAAATAGAAGAGAAATTTTCTGTCGAAGCATTAACGGGATATCGTTATTAAAATTTAGCATCATTAAATACCAAATTAAAATGAAAATGAGTTTTAATTTTGATTTATGGAGATCAAAATGTGATAGCAGACAGACAAAGTAAAGCCATTCCTGCTAAGAGGGCAATTTCTGATACTTTGGGAAGATTTGCGTGATTAGTGCTCCTTTTAGTTCCATTTAATTAATCCTCTAAATGATTTGCTGTGAATTTTCTCGCTCGAGGTATTACGCTTATTGAATTATGAGCATTCTGGCGTACACGAATCTCCGACAGATTTTGGTATAGTAATAGAAATATGTATACGACGGCCACCTTGAATTTTACATTGATATAATTGTAATGCGACCATAAGTGGACTACCACCATGATTATGAGACATACGCACGATTAAGATAATTACTAACCCAAAAATTTTGATGCTCACGCTCAGTGAATAACATACGGAGTTTTTATGAGCCAGGTCCCTGAACCAGAGACTGATGAAATTATTTAAACCTCTCACGTGCGTAGGAAGCTTAATAATGAGGATCTAATGACATTCAAATGAGCTGTAAGTGTTACCCAATCCTACAATCTTGTGCGTGCTTGAACGTTAAAAGGCCCTTAATTTTTACGACTAGAGCATAATCCGTCATTTTTATGCTGTTTCACTCTTAATGATATGGATTTTACAGTACAGCGTTTCATTGGTGAAACTTCTAGAATGTTTTTCGAATTCAACCCAAATGAAAAAGTATAAATGGAATTTAATTAGGCTGCTAACGGTTAGTTTTCCTCTCGGGAATGAAAGTTGGTAACATTTTAAAGCAAGATCTACTACAAAGCTATCTAGTTTACTGATATGGAATATGAAATTCTGTTCAGAAGCAAATTTTACTTTTCTATAAATAAATCGTTGATCGAATTTAGCAGTTGTGCCGATTAGCAATTTTACATTTTCCTTATCAAAAACAATTGTAGCGTAAAGAAACGGTGACAAATGCTTTCTTCGAAGCACGCATCACTGCCAGCACCACTTTTTGCCCTTCTCTTCTTCAAGTTGTGGATGCTTACCTGGAAAAATCGCTCATATTTTAAGGTGATCCAGTCAGCAAGCTATTTTTAGACATCTTTGAAATTGTTGGTGTTGCTGGAACATATCAGCGGTGAAAATAAGTGGAAGTCAGAGGGAGCCATATGTTGTTTACACTGAGGGGCAATCATTCCCAGCCTAGGCCAGAAATAGCGTCTTTGGCGTCGTTCGCTGCGTGGGATGCGTTGTCTTTCTGCAAAATCACTAATCCATGTCTTATTGCCTAGTGTAGTCGCTTTTCTATGCATGGTTCAAATTGAGCTGTTACTGACAGTAGTAAACAGTATTCACTGTTCCGCCTCGTTTCAAAAGCTCACATTACACCACACCCTGATGATCCCACCATATACAGTGCATCGTCTTGCTTCAGATGCTATTTAGTTTTGCAGTTGACGAGGTAGGTTGTTCCCGGCCAAACCATGACTTTGTGTGTTTTGAGTTCTCGAAGATCTATTTTTCGTCTCTACGTACTATCCGATGCAAGAAAGATTTTTTCCATGCCGAGAAAGCCCCACTTCACGTACTTTGTGGCGCAAACTCTTTATTAGTACGAAGCTAAGTATGCTTACCATGCGAACAAAATATAACGCTAACGCAAGCTCGGATGGATATCAACGGCGTTTTGACACATACTTTCGAAACAACAAACTGACTTTCTGTAAACTAACCCTGACTCTCAGTGCAATTCAGCGAAGAAATTACGAAAAATCAACCGGAACCTCTGGTATGTTTTGAAACTTGACTAAAACTCTTGCCCATCGAAGTTAAACGCTATAGAATTGCAGTAACGATAGTATAACTATCGCTAAATTTCAATAAATTCCAGAACAGCTTTTGCCGCTGTCCTCAACTTTTACGGCCATCTTTATGCTTTCTTCTCCTGATACCAGAATATCCCCCTGATTCAAGCTGCTTCCAATAAACAAACTATTAGTTCAGTTTTTTTTCGGAATTTTGAGTTCATGGAGGTTTTCTTATCAAGACTATTATATTAACTATTGGTTCCTCTTGTATTTTACTTTGACAAACTAAAATTGTTCTACTGTGGAACTGTATCAGAATCAACAGAATTTACTGAGCGAATATTCCACTCAGACGAAGTGCTCATAGCGTAAATCGAATGAAAATAAGAATTATAATACAGCTGTTGAAATTTGGAGGCCATTCTGGGAGAATTTTAAATTGGAGAATGAATTTACCCCAAAAAACGCTGTCCTAGCTGTGTGTGGTGAGACTCCTAATTTACTTAGGGAAATATAGTAGCCAATATTGCGGGCATCAAATTTGCATCTTTCACACATTTTCAATAATTTGCACAACAATTCAAGCTTAAATTAAGCAGCGAGCCCAACCTCAGCAGATAGCCATAGGGAACTTCGACACGAATTATAAGTAACTTTTTTATTCATCTTCAATCATGGTTTATTTTTCCAGAATAATTATTCCGAAAAGAACTTTACAACACCGTTTAAAGAAAATTAGAGGAAATTACAACTTCACTTTTAAGTGTTATGATCGCACACACACCTGCACCTAAACCACTAACCAGAGGTGCGGAGGAGCAGCACCCCCGTGAGGCAGCCGGTCGGGTCAGGGCACAAGTTCAGGTCTGCTCGCTCCAATGGCGCTCGGTATGCGATGCATGGTGTCCTCATCACGACCCTTTGCTCGTGCCGCATGAGGGCTGCTGGAGGCGGTGGTGCGCAAGCTCCGCAGCTGTGTAACCGCCATCGGTACTATTTTACGTGATGTCACGCTGCTGTCCCTGCGATCCTTTGTTGAACTGTTGAGTCAGTCATGTATCAGCCACTTTCCAAATGCTCTTTTTGGGAGCTAAGTTATTGTATGCTGCAAAATGCATTGGCATTTATTGGTGTACAAATTTAGTTGCTGACAGACACACACGCAGCACTGTTGATTTATGACAGGGTAAAACTGTTCTACTAGAACTTGCTATAAGAATATAGATGTTAAAATTAACAACGCATTGTTAATTAAGGGAAGTGACGCAATAACAAAATGTGAAGGAAATTAAAACGAGTAAACTAAGCAATTGCTTGTGTGATCCTTATGTTGAGTTAAAGTGGGGATGGAATCGAGGTTCCTTTAGTGGCTGAGTTTGCATAGCAAGCTTTACCTCTAAACTTCAGTTGACGCTTTCTTTCTCGCAACATCTTCGCTGAACTTGAAAATTCTTCGAAAAAATCTTATGAATTATGAGGCATAACACAGTACAAATGAGGTGGTTATCAAATGTTATCGGACAAATGATGTAAGTGGAAATAATCTAACGATCGATGTCTGTACGAGTGTTAAAATCCGATGCCCATACCCTGTATAAAAACGAGTGTCTCAAATTTTCAAGGACAAACAGAACACTACGTAGCTTCTGTAAATGATATTTTGTGTTTTCAAGTATTAATGATAGAATTTTGTGACGAATTATGAGCGTAATTTGAATTTCGCCTCATGCAATTACTGCATTCTATTTATTGCACAAGTGTCTCAAAGTTATTGTTTGGCATTCAGATCTCGATAGAAGCATTGTACGTAGGAATGTCACGAACAGGCCGCACCGAAATTAATATGTACCGAGGCAAGCTTCATTAAAGGGTGTGAAGCGTCAGTACTCCATAACGAAAATATTTTAAAATTTCTCTTCTGTTCTATTTGTCTAAGCACTCAAATTGAAAGAAATTTCCCTATGATGGAGTTTCACGAGAACGCTTGAACCCATTCAAGGGAAGATCATTTTTATAAGATCATCAATATTGTGACATGGTTCCACGAATGGATTGCCGAGCTGACGTGATGGCCTAAATAAACTTTATTCTTACCGGGAATTTCAATTCATGTCCTTTAATCTTTTAATTTCTGACGGCTGTGCGAGATGCACGCTCTCAATTTACACGCAGTACGATGCACTGTCTAAATAAATCCGAAATGTAATGCACGTGTTTAATTTACACGCAGTACGATACGCTGACTCAATTTGTACGAAGCATGATGTGTGTATTTAATTTGCATGCGAGACGGTACACGTGCTCAGCACACGCACAACACGATGCTCTGAAAATGTACAATGCACAATAATGTTCTTTATTTGTACTGAGTGAGATATACAAGCTTAATTTGTACGCAGTGTACGTAGCGCGGTACACATGCAGGCAGGCGACGCTGCACACACACACACACACACCAGCTGCCGGTATTCCCAGCCTCGCACACACGTCTGCTGCTGCAATCAACAGCTGGTTTTCTGTGGCTGATGTGTGACACGCAATGACACGCGATAGTAAAACGTTGGTAGGTATGAACATAATTGTTACAATTTGTTGTTACCGGTCAAAGTTTGAATCTACGATGGACGTAGGGAGAGATAAAAGATCTTTTTAACAGCCTTAAGGCATGCGAATGGGTCCCTCAATATGTCTCAGGACTTAGGAAAAACATCCAAAGAACGTTCGAATTTCGCTTAATTAACACCTCATTCAAATTAAAAAAGAAACAAACTTTGCGAGTGATCAAAAGCATGAAATTAAAAATTGTAAAGTTTTTTAAGAACGTGCATGATAATTATAACGGCATACGATGCTTCTCAGCTCGAAGTATAAGCAAACATCAGTGTTAGGATCAATGCCTCAAAAGATCCGTGCAGACGTAGTCTCTGAGTGCGGAGCACCAGGAATAAAAGCTTTACACTCACCTATTCTTCTACACTGCAGTACATCTTCTTCAGTTAATTATGCACTTCAAGACTGCTAGCTGTGAGGTCCTGTGACTGTGAGGTCCTAACGTCAAACTAGGACGGCCAACCATGCTGTGCCCCGGTCGCATTTGCTGAAAAATTCGTCCATAACGCAAGACTCACCGAAAGTGTCCTTTAAATAAAATGAATTTAATAAATAAAACTACAACGCTCCCATTGAAAATAAACTCAAAGAAATACTCATTAAATCAGCAACTGATAATTTTTTTACTCTATTTAGAAATCTATTTCAAGGGCATTACAAACGGAAAACAAATAAAGATCAGATGCTTTCTTAAAAGAACTAATAAACATGTTTCGATCCTACAGAGAAGATAGTTAATTCAACAAGCCATCCGCATTTTTGTTGCAGTAAAATAACCGTACGCGTGTATATTTTTTCCACTGTTCGTTATATGAATTTTAGCATCGTACCTACAATGCTAGAACAATAGAATCTACAAAAAGATTTCAGTTTATACATGTATTTAAGCAGGCTTCAATTTCAAATGTAAAGAAACAGTGAATCGAAATGTTTTAATCGTTCATTATTTGATGAAAACAAGGCATAAACGTACCATCAAATTTTAGTTTTGTATAACTGTAAAAGAGAGATTGGTCTGTGTAATGAAGTTTTCTTGAACAGGTACTGAAGTGCAAAAGTGAGATTTGTACACGCAGATTGACAGATTGGATGCAAATTAAAAAGAAAATCGGGGCACTTTTTCGATGAAATGAAATGTTTACAACTTCGCTTAACTCTTTATATATATAGATTTAAAAAATTATATCCTTTACTAAAAATTCACTCACTGGATAACCAAGCAACCCACCACACAATCATTTACAATTATTGCACGAGTCTAGCTGTTGCATATTTACGCTGAGAGATTACGCTGACCTTATTTGTTCGTGTTATGCTCACCAAGAATCCGTCTTTTTTTAAAGTGTCCGCAATTTTTATTCTTTATTCAAACGTTTTTATCTCATCGAGATGCACAGGCTTTCATTTGCCAGCATTGCACGCTGTGCTAAATTAGGAACTGAAATTTTATGACCTTGTGTGTTTGAGTCTGAAAATTGACGAATCCGCCAACTCTTGGTGCAGTGATAAATTACGAATACGCGTTCATTGTTTTCAGTTTTAAAACAATGAGTAAATAAATTATAGCAAGCATGCAATACTAAATAATTATTACAGAGCCCCATGTGTCTTGAGATATTAGTTTCACAATTATATTATTCACAATTGTGAGTTTCACAATCGAATGATTCACATAATACACGACGTTTTCGCACGGTATAGAGAACGTACTGGTGATGAGAAAAGATTCGAAGCTAATAACTGTCTCTCGCTTCAAAAGCAAGTAGTTGTTATGTAATATTAAGTCAAATGTGAACGCACCCATCAACGTCAGTATTTCGAGAGGTAGCTTTTAAATGGGTTATGGTTGAAACCGAACTCCTTCCCGAGTTTGAAGCTGTTATAGGAGTTCGCTCTTATCTGAATGCATGGTGACGAAGGGATGAAGTTAGCGAGTAAGGAAGTTTTGTATTTCATAGTTTTACGAATCCATGGCGATAGTAATGACTTCTGAACGATAGTTGGCATTCATCTTTTCTGTCCCCGTAGCAAAGTCGCTGGTAACAGGTCTGAATTTCGCGTGAACCTCAATGCTACAACAATACAACTCTCCTCCTCGATGTGAATCCCACAGAAATAAAATAGCCCATCAGTTTTGACAACTCCCTGTGTTTTACTGTTGGCTGCGTTAAGATCATCATTTAATTACTTTACCAACTCTGATCCTATGAGTGAAAGCAACATACAGTGGCCAACTGTGACCTTATCGCTTTGGCAAAAATTCTCCATTCATTCATGCATTCACATGTATTGTCCTTCAAATTTTGTCTCCATCACACATTCTTACAGCATCAGAGGCACACATTTGTTGCCTATTGCGTATCCTCAATTTTGTCTTGAATTGCTTATCCGAACAGTGTGGATTTTAACCTTTTTCGTGCATATTAAGAAACGCTTTTCTCTCATGATTCAAGGATAATCCCCATTCAATCAAAAAGTGTAGACTTTCAATACTCATTTGAAGTGGCTCTTATGCATGCTAGATCTGTGGAAAAAAGACATGAGGAAATTTGTGTCTCGTGTGTCAACAGGAGCTGATGTTTGAAGAGCGTGGGAAGAACTCAACACATGAGCCGCACCACTGGGCCATACCTCAGAGCTGGTAAAGGCGGTAACTTTGTATTCAATGACGGTGTCATCTATCAAGAAGCCCTCCTGTCCAAGTTTCCCGAAATGGACGAGTGTCGGAAGGACACACAAACTGCACAGGAAAGTGAGAAGGTAAAAATGTGTCTTCTGAACATAAGAGGTATGCTTGTTAATTTTGAAGGTTCATCTATCTATAGTAAAATATTTATACACTAAATTAGTTTAATATAATTTCCAAACTTTTTACGATTATTTCGAAGTAAGTATTGTGAGAGGGCTTTAACTTAAATTGTCATGAATAAGTGTTAATGAAGTTTGAGGGCTTAACGTAAATAGCCCATATATGTAATATAAGAGCTCTTACTTCATGACCGTCTGAATTTATCGGCCTTTAGAGAGCAGTTTACCTGAATGTTGCTTCTTAATAATGGTTTTCCTGTCATACCACTCATTTTAATGAATACTGAATCACATTTATAATGAGGAAATTTAATAGTCATACTTTCGCTAATAATCATAAACAGCACACTATCCTTAATTATTATAACTTGAACATTGTCATTTAACCCTTTAACGTCAGCATTTGTGTACTCCTAATACCTTTATCTCAAGCACCGCCATGTGACTGGCACTGGCATCAGGTTGTCACCGACATCAATGTGAGGAAGGAACTGCCTTTTGGTAAGGAATTGCACAGACGAGATTAGGGGATAAATTTAAAAAGTTACATCTTAAATTAAATCCGCATTGATGCGTCTGATTTTTAAAATGAAAAGGAAGGCAAAAATCGCTGTACGTATGGTCATTTTATTAATACAAATATTAAAGCCTAAATGAATAAAATTGAACGTTTCGAACTAAACAGTTCATCTTCAGCAACAAGAATTCTGCGACAAAAACAAAACAAATTTGAGTAAATTAAAACTACACTATACAACTATACAAAAGAATACCACAACACAGACAGAAAATAGTCGTAGATCTAAAACTACTAATAAAAAATAAAACAATTAAAAAACGTAAACTAAAGATTACGTATTTGCGACGAGAAGAGAACGAGCACTTTGAGTATCATTTAGAGGGGGTCTGAGCTTAAAGATGTATAGCGACTCAAGGATGCGTAAATCAAGTGTGTGAGGGGCACCTGCAAGGATTTGAAAATGATTCACAGAAACAGGGACGTTACAGTTTTCAGCATGGGATAGAGCAGAGGACAGTGGAGGGAAACCAAGAGGACGACCGGTTCCTCTCCACTGATACGTCGATTCCGGTTGATAGAGTTAGGTACGTTGAGAGCTTGAATAATATTTTGTTTGGGGATCGAAAGTTTAAAGAAATACTGAGCCAATACACAAATTTTCTATTTGTATCGAGAATAAAATGAACAATTTTTTACTGCGTTCAAAGAATGTTGGTTCACTTTCAAAAGACGATTTCAGCAGACTCCGTGCGCAAGCACATCTGTATGTGGCGCAAGCACATCTGTATTGATGAATGTGTATTTAGCCCTACTCATTTTTATTTTTTCAGTAATTCCAGTGATCATTAATTTTCTAAGTAAAACGTAGGAAGCTGAAGGAATTTTGATGAGCAGGCTTAGTGGCTGAGGTAAGTTAATTTTATATATCTGCTCAGCCAAGTTCAGTTTCTGTTTTTCATTAGTTAGGATTCTGTTCTTTTGTTTGTGACTCGTTTGTTCAGTTGATAAACTTTACTATACTCGTACTTTAACTGTGAATAAACTCTATTCGCATTTGCAGGGTGTTTTAAAACCAGAGGTATAAAATTACTTACCAAGTAGAAAATGGCCAAATAAACACTTTTTCTTCTATGAAATTTTCCGAAAAGATCGGGTTGTTGAGATATTAGCTGTTTATTGTTTTAGGGATGAAATTTAATTACACAATTATTTGCAATATTTATATTGAATTTACGTTCCAAGCACTCCAATTTTATGAGAATTTACAATGATAAAATTTAGACTATATGACTCCAGTCGATTTCTTTTTTGGGGGGACGCATGAAGAGCCTTGTTTATGCTACACCCATTGAAGCTGAGGAAGATCGCGTGACCAGAATTGCAGTGGCTGCTGGTGAGATTTCTGAAATGTCAGACGTGTTTCCTAATATCCAGCAGTCGTTAAGGCTAAGATTTGAAAAGCGCATTGATGTTGGTGGAACACATATTGAACGTTTTTGTAAAGTAAGTTCAAAGTAAATTTTGCGAGTGATTGTGTCTTTAAATTTCATCCTTTGGGCAATGAACAGCTAATTTTTCAAAAACCTGAATTTTTTCCGGAAAATTTCATAGAAGAAAAAGGTTTTATTTGGCCATTTTCTACTCGGTGTGCAATTTTTTACCTTTTGTTCTGAAACACCCTGTAAATCGGTCTAGGTGAGGAATTCAACCAAATTATTTATTCTGGTTATTGAACTTCCTATTTCAACATTAGGTGCTATTATATAATTTTTTATTGACTTTTATACCTTACCTTATCAGTCGATTTTTATTTTAGTTTATTAATTCTCTAGTTTGTGTTATTTTGGCCTTTAGGATGCAGAATATTTTTATTTTTTTACCTTGTTTGTCTTTTGCTTCCAGCTGATGTGCCAAATCCCTGTGTTTCACACCCACGCTCCCTTTCTGGGGCTCTCCTAAGCTCTGTGATTTTATTGTTTCCTGACCTTTTCCCATTCTCTTAACTACTAATTTTGATTCCGTAGTTCCCCCTGTGTATTTTACGCTGATTATCTGTGTTCTCAAAATAAATATAAATGAACGGGTCTGTTTATTCCCCTTCATTTCCGTAGAAGTCTTTTGGCAACAAAGAAAACTATTCCCTTTTCCCAATTCGGCACCCGCTAATAACATTACTTCTGGAAGTATCTTGTAACTCTCATAATGTGAAGGTCTCAGTCATAGAGGTGAAAAGTATCATGAAATCGTGAAAAAGACTTAGCCGTTGTGGATCTTTGGTTGGGTGCAGGCGTAAGGTTCATTTAACTATGTATTTTAGAGCAGTTATAGAGGGTGACAGCACTTTGGTGAACAAACGTCAACATAAGGCTGGGATCGTAGGAATTCCTACTTTTTACTTAATAATTAATAACACTTTTACTGTATAATAGTACTTTTTACTTAAGAACTTTAAATTTCTGGAACTTTCTTCGCACCTCACATCCAGCCTGAAAGAAAGGTTAGGCAACAAACAATAGTCGGCTAGGAGACCTCCACACTTAAGAAAGTAAGAAAAAACACCTACAGTTCACTAATTGCGCAGAATCGGCTTCAAATTTAGCCAGAGGCATTATCGAACAATCTTCAACCAATAAGGCGAGGGAGGCAGCGTCAGTCACACGCGAAAAGTGCATTGAGGTAAATATTTGAAACCACGAGATGGTATCTCTGTGGCTTAAGAGGAAATTTTAATTTTATCAAGATGAAACAAATAACCTCTACCGAGAGGCTGAAAGTTATCTTTGAAAGTAACAAGTCTCAAGACCGATTTTGAGAAGAAATTTCGTTACTCACACCTCAGCCCACCACATATGTTCCTTGCGGCTGTCTGCTCCGAGCGGACGCAGGAAGCGCGCAGGCCATGGCGGAACTTGCGCTCTTCATCACAGAGGAGATAAGAGCCATGCCTCGGTCTGTCTGTGGTGAGGTCGTCTTGAACGGCATCGTGCTGTGCCTCAAGAAACGCACGCGCGGGAAAATGCAATCTCGAACACACACTCTAGAACGATGGAAAAAATGTATAAATTGGATCTGATTCTGTACACTATTTGATGGTTAGTACTGAAGCTTCTTTTAAGCCCAACGAAAATTAGGGAATGAAGCGCATCGAAGTTGGAACATTTCTTGTTTTTCATATAGATAACGCCGGCTAAACTCAATAGAGAAACTCTGATTAGATAATAAACATTGTGATGTCAAAGGTGTCACGAAATCTTTTTACCGAAAACTTGAAAAAAAAATTTTAATTTCTTAACACTTTAAATTTTTCGCAGCATGTAAATATATCACATGGTGCTCGACTGGGGCTAAAATATTGAAATAATGAAAAATCCAATAAACTCCGCCTGTAGACTGTGTGTCTCCAGCCTCCGCCAGTAGACTGTGTGCCTCCAGCCTCCGCCTGTAGACTGAGTGCCTCCAGCCTCCGCCCGTAGACTGTGTGCCTCCAGCCTCCGCTTGGGAAATTGCAAATAGAATGTTCTCCTCTCAGAATCTTCAGTTTGAGATGGATTGATGTGATGTTTTATTATTTCGATAAATACGATTTTTCAAAGAAACTATGAGTAGAGAAATTCATTGAGGAAAATAATTCTATTAAGTTTACCGTATACCATGACTCAAATGTACCTGGAACATAAACGAGAACCAGCCTTCAGAATACAAAATTTGGAAAAATTCACAAACTGATTAATGAGTCAAACATAATCAAGAACAGTGCTGGAGAAGAGAATCAAAATGGAAATTTCCCTAAGTTAGCGGTTACACCTCCTTATTCCTGTTTTTCGTTTGTGATTCCTACTCATGAATTGTCTGGGAAAAATTGCAGAGTTCGCGCTCCCCGTTTGGAGACCAAAAACTTGAGAAATTTGAGAAAATTCGTTCAATTTTAAACCCTGATTTATCTTTTTGCACTTATGACAATATAATGAATGAAAGCCGAATTACAGGATTGCATCGACTATAATACCTGTAAGGAATTTAAAAACGAGGAAAATTCCAAGGAACTTAATCATATACAGGGTGTTTCAAAAATACACGGCATAATTTCAGGTATGTATTTCCCACATGTAGACAATC
>JACJUY010006476.1:18337-35936 GCA_014220935.1 Platorchestia sp. MABIK | reverse complement strand
AACTTGAGAAATTTGAGAAAATTCGTTCAATTTTAAACCCTGATTTATCTTTTTGCACTTATGACAATATAATGAATGAATGCCGAATTACAGGATTGCATCGACTATAATACCTGTAAGGAATTTAAAAACGAGGAAAATTCCAAGGAACTTAATCATATATACTAGGAAAACGTTTCGGAGTCCAGCTCCATCATAAGTTCGTAAAAGTACAAATCATTTTGCTTGCAATAAAAGAGAAAACAAAATGTTGGATACAGTCATTAAAGGAAATCACGATAACAAAAATAAAATTGAACCATGTCCCAGAAAAAATGAAATCGACAAGATTGCTGTCTAATTACAATTTGCAATGGGTAGGAGCTGTCAGTATTGTTGAGGGCCGGTTTTCGTTTAAAAATATGTAGCGACTCTAAAATTCTAAGGTCACATGCAGTTGAAGCCGAATCTAAGATATTGAAGTCTGCAGAGGATATCGGTACATTGCATTTTTCTGCGTGATTACGTACTGCGGAGTGTGAGGGGTGTGCTAATTGGTTCTCAGTGTTCCCATAATTTTAAGGTTGCTTCTTTTTCCCGGTACGAGGAGACGCTTCCGATGGAGATGCGAGCCTCTCTGATTTATTCTTACAGTTGTGTGCAGTGCACATCATCGTACGTCGGCATGACGTCACGAAATTTTTATATCAGAATGGCCGAACGTCGGGGTCGAAGCTTCCGCACTGGGAATTATTTGATAGTGTATGTACTACACACTAAGTTATATATACACTTCACACATGACAATTTGAATCGCTCTTCAGTACAAATTTTCTTCTCAGCTGCTACATTCTAACGCACGTTGATGTTCAAACAGAAAACTTTATTTAACCTCTTAGATTTAGGTAATGGACTTCTGATAATAATTTCAACAACAACCCTGGCGTTTTAGCTCCGTTTAGGATCTGAAGCCCATAAAATTTGAAGCTATCAAACACTCACTCCATGAATAGTGAAGAAAATATTGACTGAAGCTAGATAGGTCTTACTCCACTCCGGACCTACTGAATAACCGAAACCTAATTGCGTTTGTATGTCGAGCACTCATCATTGTGTGACGGGAGTAATTCAGTCCGTTATAAGTTTCTTGAAACCATGACCAAACGTTTCAGGTTAAACCATGTCAATCGCAAATTCCCTCTGTGTCCCTGAACAGAAATTTTTGTTTACTACAAAGTGTGTTTACTTTTCTTAACGGAAAATCCTAGATCATGGTTCATTGCTACCATTAAGAGATAATAACTTGACCTCAACGAAACGTCAACGCTCTCCCACTACCGAGTTCTAATTGTTGTAGCTCGTAATCACCTAAGTTGTTTTACGTATGTCTGATTTAGATCAAGATATTTATGATCAAAACTTTGTTTCCGCAAATATCAAGAAATCAAAAACTACTTGTAATTAGGGTACGTAGTCCTTCATGCACAACAAATCGTACAAAGAAGTCTACTCATTTTACAGTTTGGCCTGCTGAAAAATTTTACAATGAGTTCAAAGCTGGAAACTTTGAATGTGTTGTATTCGTGACAACTGTTGTGCGTCAGAAGATTCAGACTCCTCTTGCACAGTATTTTAAAAATCAACAATGGTTGGAAAGATCCCATTGCTTCAGGAAATCAAAGTGAAACCACTGCCATGAACATGTTTTAAACACAGGCGTCGTAACATCTCTATGAATAATGATATTTTCTCATAATTTACAAGCCTGTCACATGTGCGCTACGGATGTTAAGAAAGCGCTAGACCACAATAAATTATGTAGCACTTTAAAATCGGAGCATGACGACTCGAACGAGACCGAGAACCCTAATGAAGTGAAATACCAACTCTCCCACGGGCCCGTGCCGGCAGCAGCACGCTCTGCCCTTGACCGTGGCTGAGTTGTGCATGTCAGCAGCAGGTCGAAAATTGGGTGAGCAAAAGAGGAAAGGGTAGAAGGACGGATGTTTCGTTTGTATAAGAAGACGCGTTGCTTAGGAAGGACATGCTTGTGCCACACACCGTGAGAGAGTGGGGAGTGAGTCCCAGCGAGAAGCAGCTGGTCGTGGGGTATTCCAGTTGAGGCTAGACCAATTCGCTCGACGAAAGACATGTACACTCGTGGACTTACAAAGTAAAATGCTCACACTGTTCGATAAACTCTTTGGTATTGACTAACATGTATTTTTTCGACGAGAGTTATTGTATGAAGTTGGAGCAATGAAGTTATTAAATTGAACGTCTCTTTTTAGGAAAAAATATTTTTTTTTATTTTCCGAACAATATACTTACTACAGCATCTTATCTCCCTTTCATTGAAAGAATTCTTTGCTAAAAGAATTCTTACACTGAAAGAATTCATAGAACGTGCACTAAAAGAATTCTTTATTAAATGTGTAAAATAAACGGAAAAAATAGCTAAAACCATGTAACCTGAACGTTTCTAAGTCTACGCTCATTTACGCCGCAATCTGAGCAGTATTAAAGGAATAAGTTTATTATTGTCTTATTTGAATAACTTTTGCTATCCTAAAATTTAATTCCCATGAATCCCTATTTTAAGGTTGGTTTAATAACACGCAAAGCCGAATTTGAACAACATTAAAATTTCGAACTGTTTATAATAGATCAAGTTTCTGACACAAATGTTCACTGCTCTAATGACATTTTCCATGTATTTCTATGGTAAAATTGTACCTACAACAAAATTCTCAGTTTTCGTAAATTCAGATTGTCTGGCATTCAAAAATGATGATATTTCAATCTTAATTTTGAGAGTTTGAAAAATTTATTCTAAATATGACGAACATACTTAAAAATATCCCTCACGTATCGTAGCGCGTGGGGCTTTCCCATGGACCGAACACATTTCAGAAAAGTGGCTTAACGTCGAAGTCAAATTAACGATCTGTTCATCATCCTCTTGACAGGACATTTAATACTAAAGGAGCATTGTTCAAATTGTTTCTGTAACCCCACTCAATATCTATCTTGACAATTCGTGTTCTGTTCATTTTGATCTTCGTGTTATGATCCTCACCATCAAACAGTTCAAATTCTCTTCAACTGAGATACTGAAGATGCACTGCTGATAAGGCAGCCCATAATTCAGTCCAATTTTATGCAACGGTGTTTTACTATTTTCTCAAGCAAGTTCAATAATTTTACCGATCCGCTTTCAATAAAAAAAAAGTTTTTTTTCGTGCACCTATTGTGGATTCTTTGTTGAAAATGTCGACATGTTCAAATTAAATATATTCTAATCTCAGATGGTAAATTACACTTCTATACGAAGCTGTTAATTCAGAGAACTCTTTTAAAAAGCTAATAATTAAAAAAATCTGAAAATTCAACGATTTATCTTCACTTAGTTCACTTACACTCGTACTATGTATCATACAACCCAAGATAGTGCGCCTTCTCCCTGAGGTGGCGGCGCTGAAAACACTGTGGATCGAAAAAGTAAAGATTACCATAAAGACTTCTTCCAAAAGTAATTCAGTCAATAAGTAATGAGAGGAAATGTTTAAATTAATAATGTAGAAGTTTGCCCATGAAATTGCTTCACATGCGTTTCTTTTAGTTTGATATCACTTCCGTTTGTTGAAATTTCAAATTATATTCGTTCTCTATACTATTCTTTCATCTTAAGTTCATGAATATTCTGGAACAAAAATGCTTATGGTGTCCTTATGGTACATATAAATAATACCGCAATTTTACTTTACGATTTACAGGCATTGTTGATTGGCAGACATCATTTGAGTGTCACCACGTAGAACTGCAAAGGAGACTACAACACTCACTGTCAAAATGCACCCACCACACGCACTGCTCGTTGCCGTCTTATTCCTGCGTAAGAATTATTCCCCCTACCTTTAACTGTTTGATATATATTTTGTAGGCGAGTCCCTGTTCGGACGCCAGTTGATAGTTATTTTGGCGGGTCCTGTTCAGGAGTCACCTTTTTTATAACGTCCCTGTCTTAGGGATTCCTGAGGGCCGTCAGTTGATCTCAGAGAGGCCGTATTTTCTTAGGCTTGATATTCTATAGGAACCTTCCTGATCTTCAGGGATAAAAGAGAAGTCAGTTGCTGACCGATTATTTATTAAGACGAGGGTTTTTCAACAGTTCTTCTGTTGGCTGCGATAACTTCAAATTTTTTTCAGAGTTTCAGGCGGCTGCGGCTAAATAGCGAAATTTCGAGCTGAGCTAAACAAGCTTCGAATTTGAGCTGGGCTAAAACAAGCTTTGAGCTGTTTTCAAGCTTTGAATTTTTGAGCTGACTAAACAAGCTAACGAAAATTTGAAGTTCGTGACGGAAGCATATTGCGCAAGTATCTGTGATACGCGAGCTCAGTTCATTCTAGGACGTAGGGAAGTATTATTTTCCCTCCTATTAAATTACAAAGGCACCAGTGGACATATCTTGGCGATGGCCTAACACTTTTGTACGGCAGCAATTTTACAGCCATAGCAATAGCAATTTTGCCATAGCAAAATTGGATAAATTACTGAAGATGAATTGCTTTTTAGGACGCGCATCTCTTCAAGGTTTCTCATGCACCATGTTTCAGTAATCTTCATGAGCTCGGTGAAGAGGGCTTTCCTATACTATACATCATAGTACCTTGTTTTGAATTTTTTACCAACATTGTTAGCCTCATAACTTGCTTTCACGTTATCAGAAGCAGTCGCACCAAACTTTGAACACAAGAAAGGGTCCGGCCCTTGCCTTGTTACAGCAGGGAATGCCAGTAGTCCGTGTGGCTCACACCAAAAGGTGCCATGAAGGGTCACTGAGAATCTGAACTTGAAAAAACAAGAGCTGTGCTCACCCTCGTACCGCATCATAACGAAAGCCAGAGTCTGGGATCCCTAAAAAATCTGTTCATGACGGCAAGATTTTGAACGAGAAATAATACCTGTTTCAGCCATAATAACGGCTGGCCTCACGAAAAAAAAACTAAAAATGTCGCTATGACACTGTGAAAACGATCCAACGTGAGCTGTTAGAGGATCTGAATTTTTTACCTGGATGTGCCGCCGAGAAGCCTCTGCCCACCAAAGTAATGAATAATATTAGGAGTATCTTCTCTGCTAAGCAGTTTAATTATGGAGGTAATTGCGAAGAAGAACTTTAAAATCAGTTTTATGAAACGTTTCAAGCCTCAGCTCATCATCAGTCATACTCTGTAACAACAAAAATACACGCGTTAGACTCTTACACACAACCAAATTCGCAGAAATAGTAATGGAAACTTTTTTGCCCCGGCTCTCAGCTTTGTCGGCGCTGGGGGCGAAGCTCGGCCCTGAATTGAGCCTGTCGTACGGAGCGCCCCCTGCCGGCGGTGTGGCCAGCCCAGGCTTCTCTCAAAGCGACAATTTCCCTCCAGGTCTCGGGGCTAACGATTTCAACTCGCCAATTTTGGTAAATAATCGTCAGCTGTTGAGGTGATATGTCAATTCAGAAAAATAGTTGAAGTCTCGGAGGGATGTTCGCTTTGAATGCATTCTTTTCGAGTGCGCAGCGAAACTTCCAAAGTTTGTTTTTAACTTAAGCTTTCGACTGAATTTACCTAGGGGATAAATGCTTCTTATGGAAAACGACTGGCAGTATTTACTAGTTTTATTACATTTTTCCCAAGTCATCGGAAAATCAAAAATTTGAAACCTATTCATCAATTTTTCTTTGTGCAATTGGCCGCGATAGTGAGTGCTATATATGAGCTATCATTATTTCTACACCGGAAAGAAAAATGGTCTATTGATTCAATTTCATGGCAAAAATACCATCAGTCTCTCATAATAACGCTTAGACATAAAACAATTTCGCTCAAAATAACATGTGACACATAATAGCAAAAGCTCTCTCGTAGGGAGGGAACGATATCACCGGAGGAGCTGGAGCGCCAGGCAGCCACGAATTTGGGCCTCCCCCTCCCATCCCGGTGACCAGTTTTCAGTGCGGGGACTACGAGTACCCAGGATATTACGCCGACGTCGAGGCTCAGTGTACCTTGTTCCATATTTGTCAGGAGGATGGACGTCATGACGCTTTACTCTGCCCTCAGGGTAAGCATCTCTGAGATACATTAAAAAACGTATCCTTCAACGTGGAGCTGCAGTAACAAGCGTAAGTTAACGTTGAGTTTTCTAAGTGAAATTCGTCTTAGGCATTTGAGAGCGATACCAAATTGACACAAGATGTACGAAACATAAAGAATAGTTTTCGCACAGCTGAATCTAGTCTTCGAAAAGAGATTCGAAGTCATTCACACATCATTTAGATTCATCAAAAACAATTCATCTAAATCACCGTTTTATATACTACTCTTTTTCTGACGTTTTCGACACTAAATTCATTTTTTTAGCATATTTTGGAGCAAA
Source organism: Platorchestia sp. MABIK (assembly GCA_014220935.1). Taxonomy (NCBI): domain Eukaryota; kingdom Metazoa; phylum Arthropoda; class Malacostraca; order Amphipoda; family Talitridae; genus Platorchestia; species Platorchestia sp. MABIK. The sequence goes on along the minus strand of JACJUY010006476.1, from coordinate 29,527 downwards.
TTTTTCATACAATGAGGCAACGTATGTTAGTAAAGAACATTTATCCACCAGAGCAGAGAGCCGTTTCGCAAAGAAAAAGAAGCAGGAATGTTTTCCGATACCTTTGCAATTTAGATTGAAATATCAATTTCTACTATTAGATAGCTCTCAACACTTTCAAAAACACAAGTATAATCTCAAAAGTGAGCAAGCCAAGTCGACCACGAATGCCTGATAGTTTGGTCAATCGAAATATCAGACGCCTGCGTGTCTGTAATATCTGAAGCTCACTAAAGTGGGCGCATTAAAAACATGACAAGCAAACCGAAAATCAGTCAGTACACCTTAGTCCGAAAACATCTAGTTAAAACAAGACGGTTTGGAAGCAGATCTGTGAAGAAACTGTTGATATCTGACTAGAAATGACACATTACTGGACAATGGATACAAATGTTCTATCGCTGGAAGACTACAGAATGGACTAGAGTTGTGTGGAGTGACAAAATTGGGGTATAAGTGAGATTTGTTAAACGCGTAGCTGGTAATGGGTTTGAGCTCGAATACAAAACTTCCATCAAGAAGCATGGTGCTTTGGCGGCCTTCAGCGCCGTTGGGACGAGTCTTCTAAGTCGGATTTAAGGCATAAAAACAGACTTGGGGCAGCGGTATACTGTTTTGCAAATGAATTTTAGGCATAAACTTTATTTTTCCATCAGATAGAGACCCAAAACGAACAACACACCAAGTGCAGAAATGGTTCTGAAGTTGTCGTATTGACGTTGTGGAAAATGGAATTATGGAATGAAATTTTTTTTCTATTTGCTTATTACTGATGAGTTGGGATGCAACTGAAGTCATTTCGATTAGGCTGTGCTTTTCTTTGTTTATATATATAGCGATTCCAAAGTTTAAACTTGGGCGATTGGGCAGTCATCTTCAGGTCGATCCTCATAGCCTGGATGAGAATATGCTCCATAAGTCTCTATCTAGTGTTGATTGAATTGTCAGTTGATTGTGTGTGTGTGCAGCAAAATGCGTGAGTTTTGTAATGTCTCCATTTGTTTGACTTGATACGCTCAAGAGTGAATTTTTGCGAATTTTGAAAACTTTAGTCACTGTTAATGTCCCAAGCATTGTAGTTTCTGCATTGGTATTGATTTAAATAAATTGTTGGAAATTATTTATAGAGAAAGAAAACGAGTGTATATTACTTCTGAAGTTTCATCTCTGCTCCTATAACTAAATGATATGTAAGATAATTAGATAACTTCATAAACTCTTATTTTAAAACCGCTGAGAACTTTTCCGCTGACCTAAAATCAGAAATAACAATTCAAGTAGCGCAAGTTGTAGGAGATAAAAATTCTTTTGATGCGCTCGAATTAATTCGTTCATTTTACATATATCCTCTTCAGTCGTAAAGCGGGAGAGACGGATCAAGAGTTTGATAGCTTTCACACTGATACAGGTGCCTAAGCTCGTTAAAGTTATTTCATTATCAGTTCCACATTTAATAACCGTGAACATATTTCTTGTGTATTTCTTTCACTCAACAAGCTACGCTCTCTCTCGAGCAGAAACTCAATTCAACCAGAAGTACCTCGTGTGCGACTGGCCAGCAGCCGTGGACTGCCAAAACTCGGACCAATTCTTCTCCGTGAACGCCGAGATTGGCAAGAACCCCGAGGGGAAGTTACCCTCGCCGGGCGGTAACCTCGGGTTCCTGCCTGGGGAAGGCAGTCTTGCTCCCGCTTTTGATGGGGTCCCTTCAGCTCCTTTCGGGGTCGCCAACCCCCCGAGTACAAGTTATGGACTCCCAAACTGAAACTCATTTACTAATGAGGGATATCAGACATGGAATTATTTAAGATTTACTCAATCGTGTAGTGCTCTCTGTAAGAAAAACTGAAGTTCAAGGACGGCCGCTGAAGATCTGGAATTACACAATAACACTGAACCTCAGCTTAGATCTTAAGTTAACGAGTGACTAACATGTCGACACAGCTAGGAAGCGAAATGAGAAAGCGGCCCTCTGATATCCTACAGATTTCTGTAAAAATGTACGGATGCCATTTAGTTTGTTATGAATGTGGTGTAGATTTCTGTAAGCTAGAAAATTTAGTCTCTTTTTTTTGAGATGGGATGAAATGCATGAAATTCATGTACAAGTCAGAAATGAATTATACTTTCCATTAAATTCTCTCCAATTTCCACTACTTGATATTTGTATAGTGAATTACTTACGCATTCAAATTTTGCGAATTTTTAAAAACATTACTTAGAATCGAATTGTTAACAATTGATCGGTGTATTACCAGGAGAGATTTTTTCAAAACTGATGTCTCAGCCACGACATTGACCAATGCAAGTTTGCCTCACACATGTTAGAGGTAAATTTTTTTTATCCATTCGATCCTCAATAACAATCCACAAAACTCAGAGCTGAACTTTTCATTGCTCGGATTGTACGGGGCGACTAGAGCTGCCCGAAAGAGCATTGAACGCTGGATACTTGTTCGTTGTTCACTGACGACACGACTTTTATTTATCAAGTCTTCATAGAGGTGTTGGGAGGTGTTGGGTGCGAGGCCTCTATTTTCAAGAGTGTATTTCTTTGTTTTACAATATTTATAACTTGGTCGAAAAGTGTAACAACTCGTGATACTGGACTTGCAAGTCGATGCATAGAGGACTTCGCTTGTTTTATATAAACGTCAGGTCGATGTTTTCAATGCCACAAAAATCCTTTATTTGAATTTTTGTTGGAGTTCTTCAAACAGTTCGCAGCAATTATGATCATCTCACGAACACTTACATTTCATTCAGCCCACTTCGGAGAAGCAAGCTTTCCAGGGCTCCATTGGAAAAAAATCATGAGAGAACACACACAGTTATACTTTCTATCATTTTCTTCTACACTAACGCTATGGACAGGAGTAAATTACAAGTATATGCGGTTTGAGAGGCTTCTCTTTTCTCTCACTCCAAATGCCTAGATATTTTGCTGATGATTTGAAGACTGCGCAACAACAGATCACAAATAATGCTATACATTGAACTTAAAAATGGACATTCTTTCAAAGTTTATGCTGAACAGCTACGTATGGCTGAGTAAAATAATTGGAGAAATGCTTGAACTGCTAAATATCTGAGTCTGGTGACAACTTCGAAACTATTTAGTGTGAATTACGATTTCCATTCGGTATCTCGAGGTGAGTTTCAGCTAGTGCATTTTTAATCATTATTTTCTCGGATAATTCGCAGTTCCGTCGCTGATATGGCGAGTGGATGTGGTCAAAGAGTACAAAAATTTGAACTATACGAATACATTCCCGTCTCTAATTCATCTAATTTTTTTAGTGTTCACGAGATATTATCTAACGTACATGATCATGAAAGTTACACCAACAGGTTCAGAGTCTCAAATGAAATTTCGATTCTACTGAATTGCAACGCTTATTAATTAAAAATAATTACTCAATGTAGGAAATGCGATTAATTCGTTACTCAACGTATAGGACAGCTTCTCTGGATTGATATTTTACTTAACCTAACGCATGAATTTCTCTGACGGCTGAAATTTTCATGTAAACTTCATTTCCTAAAATAATACAAAGAAATTAAAGTGTTTTAGCATGTTTTGGCAAGTTTCTTTTACCTCTCATAATTGATCCTCCTCAACATCTTTATTATTTAAAATATAAATATTCTGTTTTATATGGCTTATTTGGGACCTCAATGAATGCCCTAAACAGTTTAGAAGTCAAAAAAACAGATTTGGGTGTCTGACGAAGTCCTATTCGTAGCATGATTATTGCGAACTATTGTGTTGATGCCGACGTGTTATCGGGCCGAGCTGTCGGAGCTTCCTGAGACACCTCCATGACCCAACCACGCACACGCGTTTCAGACGCTCGTCATCACAATGACAATTAGCCTCTGCCGTGGGACATTGGAGTGCGTGCGGTCTAGCCCTGCGTTGCTCGCTTCCCTGGGTGCCTCGCTGGCCGGGGCGCGTTCGCTGGAGGGTGCTACTGCTGGAGCCGGTTGTCGGTCTCCCGCCACGTCTTCGTGCCGTTGCTTCTGGAGTCCCTGGACTGGCATCTGTGAGGTAAACTCTCCTCGACTTATGGTGGCTCTAGACTGTCTATCTGGGAGGTCAACTCTCCGCTGCTCTACTTGCGAGCCCTTGGGATGTGTCGAACGCGAGGAGTATGGTGACGAAAAAGTCGATTTTTCAGACACCCTTGTCCGTCGATGCAAGAAATTCTTCTTGGTAAACGTCCCATCACTCGGTCCAATCAATACAAATTATCGCAGCCTAACTGAATTTATGTTTGAAATGTAAACTATGTACCTTAAATTTTGAACTTTATACATTATGGCTAATGATTAGTACATTTTACTTTTGGTATAACTAGAGTTTTAAACTTCAAACTTAGAACTTATACTTAAAGGATATGTTTTAGTATGAAAGCGTTAAAATTATTTGAACTTTAACAAGCTGTTAAAGTTAAATCGCAAAGAATGCGATTTTTTTCACGGGAGCAGGGATAGATTTCTTTTTGTTCTACGTATATTGACGCTCTCGTGACCTTCAGATGGCTGCAATTTAGGCCGTGAGTGGCTACCGCCGGAAGCGCCACGCCCTGCCTTTGCTTCACTGCAAATCTTATCCTCCGGCTTTTAATTTGAAATTCTGAATTTCCCAGCGTGTTACTGAATCTGCAACTTTGCTTAACGCTCATACTATAATTGCTTTAATTGTTGCTCAAGATCCAAAGGTTACCAGTAACGGACTAATTTTTTCATTTTAAATGAAGCATAAATTTGAATAAATTAAACTTTGCATTTTCCCTGCTCGGTTTTTTCAATATATATTGGGGAAACTGTCATGGGTCGAGCTACCTCTACAATTATCAAATAATCCTCGCTTGCATCATTTGTAGTGACAGTCTTACCAACTTCCTCAAAAAAGTTCCTCAGATCATATCGCTCTCATCATCTCCTCTTCGAAGAAGTCGCAGGAAAAATGCGCTAGACTGTGTGTACAAATTGTACATCGTTGGTGGACTATAAGACGTCTTTCGTTAAATGCAAACAGCTATTTCATATCGTCCGTATCCTTAAACGTATACTCATGAAATTCGTGAAGATTTCTAACGTCACCGAGGAGTAAAGATCTCGTCTCGTGGTGTACCTGCTAGGTCATGAAAACTTTTTATATGCATAACTCAAAGAAAGCATCAACTTAGCGAGATTTGAATTTTGTGACGACAACAAAGAGATTTCTTCGTTACAGGTGAAAAATTAAAAGTAGTATAAAGCATCCCAGAATGATCAACGATATTTAAAGGCTGATATGATTCGTTGATAAACATGAACGCGCTCCACAATTTGTCATTATTTCCCTGTGACAATACGCTTGATGTAACGATACAGCATAATCTCAACTGAACTGAAATGATCTTGATCTATATAATACGAAAAGTCAGCACATACTTGTTTTTATAAGGGATTCAGGTAATGCCAGGTTCGAAAGTGTAATATATCATCAAGACAATGTGCGTCCACGAGCAGCACAAGTTGTTTAAATTATTTTAGCAGAAAAATAATAACCCTCCAGCCCAAATTGCTCGACATCTAATGAAAATAACGTGGTCCCAGCTAATTCGTATAGTCCTCGTGACAAAACAGTGCGGGACGTATTTTGAGCATTACACCAGGGGCTTCTACATAGCCATTTCTGCTGTCTTATTTTTGTCGGGAGCCTCTGAACGCAACCTTCTCAGTCACCAGCTTCGGATCGAAAGGCTGACCCCAGCCTTCAACTATGGCTCTCCTTTTTGCCTGGGCTAACAGAAGTTTCTACGATTTTCAAATGAACCATATTTGTTTTTTCATTATTTGATTTTAAGTTTCTGAGTGCGATGATGTGTGACTACTAATCATCTTACTTGGCGGAGAATACCGACGAGCATCTGGGGGACACCTACGCTCTAACGGGATAATCGCGTCAACGGATTGGCAGACGCGGGACCGAGGTAGGCCAGTAGTGTCTCTGTACTTTGTCCAGACTGTTCCGCTTGCCACTTTTTTCGTTTCTCGAGACCGCGATATAAATTAGTGGAGCCGGCATTTTCATCTGTGAGAAACATTTTGACTAGTATTCTAATCGCGCAATTTCCTAATTGATAGTTCATTTTCCTTATATCCCAATTGATAGGTAATTTTCATTATTTTCAAATAGAGAGTTTTTTACCTTATTTTCAAATTGATAGTTTTATTTTCCTAAGTTTCAAATTGATCGTTTATTTTCCTCATTTCACAATTGATAATTTTCCTGGTTTTCCACTTATAGACAAATTTAATGGCCAAGTCGGACAGGAACACGCGGGAAGGCAAGCACTGGCGCTGGCCAGTCCGGTCCGCACTCGCTGCATGACGGGCCAGAGGAGGCCACCTAAGGCTGCGGTGCGGTGGGTGCCGTGAGGACTATCGCCTCTCGCGGCACTTACGTGCATGTCGCTGTAATTTTCTTCAATAAATCATCTCTAGCCGTTTGGTTTATCCTCCTTCTGCAGTTGGCCATGACCGTTTTTGTTAACATTGCTTCATTTTATTTTGAAATTTTCATCAGTTTAAAAATGGTTTTCAGAAAACTGATTAGTAGGTCGATAAACAGTTGAACAAGATAGGAATAATGTTGGATAACATCTATACAATGAAGTTTTCGAATAAACTTCACAACCGAATTTAGAAATATACAGATCTTATGTTACCACTAGCTAATTAAACAGTTGTTATGAGTCCGTTTGGAGTCTAGCTCGTGTTTGAATGCGTAACGACTATAGATTACTCATGATGAGCTCAGAGAAGGCGCCTTGCATCAAAATTGGATACTTAAAAGGGTCATCCCAGGCCCCTGCCAGGCCTTTGTCGGTCCGACGAATATTTTTTGTGTTTTTGTTGAAAAAAGACCCTTAGGTGGTGGACTATTCGGTCCTAAAATTTTATGGCGCTACGGACACTAGATCCCCCCCTCCCAGAGGGGTTTTAGTGGACCAAAAATCCTGAATTTTTGACCCCATTTCAACCTGATATAAAAAGAAAAAAAAATTAAAAATTTGAAACCGCAACTTTGTTTACAATGCTTTAAGGATTCTAAAACTGTCTTTGGTTTTGTTCTAGCATAAAAACTCAATGAGTTCTATTCATTTGAAATATCAATAAAAATGAACTGAAAAACCAATATGTCAAATTTTTTCAAAAAATTAAGGCCTGAATCGAAAAAATGAATGGATAAAATTGTGTTTCATTTTAAAAGTTACACATTATAGTCAAATTTCATAAGAATCATACAACAAATATAGAAGTTCATAATTTTTATGAAAAAATTGTTGGAAAATTTTGAAAAAATTATAAAATTACAATTCACAGTGTGAATATGAAGTTATGCATGAAGATTATCGAGATCAAAATTAAAACAGCATTTAATTACATGAAATGTCCATTATATTACACTTGAAAAAAATTGTTATTGGCTTATACCCAAAACCTCTAATTTTCAACATTCAAATGAATAGAAGTCGGTGAGTTCTTATGTTAGAACAAAACCAAAGACAGTTTTAGAATCCTTGCAACATTTCTAACAAAAGTACATTAGAAAAGAACCAAATTGTGCAAAAAATAATTTTCAAGCTTACAACCCAAAATTAGTGTACATTTGAGGTAGTGGTAAAATATCGCATATAAAAAAACGAAAAGTTACAAATGTCAAAAATTTCTACCGTACTTTTGTTAGAAAGGCTTCAAGGATTCTAAAACTGTCTTTGGTTTTGTTCTAGTAAAAAAACTCAATGACTTATATTCTTTTGAAACATCGATAAAAATGTACCAAAAAGCTAATTTTTCGTTTATTTAAAAAAAACTAAGGCTTAGATCGAAAAAGTTACTTGATTAAAAATAGTTTACTTTCAACAAATACAAATACTGGCCTAATTTCGAACGAATCGGATGAAAAAAGTTGGAAAATCCAGGTGACCCCCCTTAATAACACGAAGGTTAATCAACTCACGTTGATCAGCAAAGTTGAATCAAAATAAAAGGTAAAACTTCGGAAAATAAGGCATGAAAAGAAAAATCGATCGATCCATCTAATGTGTTTGAGCAGTTAATGTAAGGATGGTTGGCTTCTGAATTGATTTATCTTGGTTAAGGAGTAGGTATANAAGCTTACAACCCAAAATTAGTGTACATTTGAGGTAGTGGTCAAATATCGCATATAAAAAAACGATAAGTTACAAATGTCAAAAATTTCTACCGTACTTTTGTTAGAAAGGCTTCAAGGATTCTAAAACTGTCTTTGGTTTTGTTCTAGTAAAAAAACTCAATGACTTTTATTCTTTTGAAATATCGATAAAAATGTACCAAAAAGCTAATTTTTCGTATATTTAAAAAAAAAATAAGGCTTAGATCGAAAAAGTTACTTGATTAAAAATAGTTTACTTTCAACAAATACAAATACTGGCCTAATTTCGAACGAATCGGATGAAAAAAGTTGAAAAATCCAGGTGATCCCCCTTAATAACACGAAGGTTAATCAACTCACGTTGATCAGCAAAGTTGAATCAAAATAAAAGGTAAAACTTCGGAAAATAAGGCATGAAAAGAAAAATCGATCGATCCATCTAATGCGTTTGAGCAGTTAATGTAAGGATGGTTGGCTTCTGAATTGATTTATCTTGGTTAAGGAGTAGGTATAAAAATTAAATTGATAGTTAAAATGCGTCGTTTAAATGTAGATCGAGTTAAACAAGTATATTTTATGACCCTGGGTGCAATTTCAAAAACTTTTTCACTAATTTATTCATTTTATTTTAGTAAATCGTTTCATCCAGTGTTACTCCTCATGATACATTGAATCACAAAATATTTATTATTTCCTACTTGTGAGATATATTGTTTCACGATAAGAAGAATTCCCTTACGGAATACAGATTTTATCATTTTCTCTTGTCAGAGATAATAATAAAAGATTTCAGTCAATCAGAACTAAATGTTAAAGTTAATGAATGTTATCTATTACGAGTGACAGTCAACCCACGTTAGGTTAACATGATTAGCAAGGGTACGTATCTTTTCAATGGGATGAAGCTGATGTCATAACGAGAAGCATTCTGAAAGTACATCTCTACTCCTTTATGTTAGGGCTGGACCACAATTTTTTCTACTCCTTGGGATAATTGATGAAATTATTTATCATAAATGTAAGCATTGGTTCTGAATTTCTGTCAATTTTTAGTATTGTTACAAATAAAAATATGACCTCTTTGGGCTGTTGATAAAGTGTGCGAAGAAAATAATTGCGAATCTACATGAGCCCAAATCATTGCGTTATTGAAGTTATGGCACTCTCATGATGCCGAGTCAAAAAATGTTATATGCACCAAAAACGGTGCATGAACAGATGTTACAAGGTATAATAAAACTAACTAGGTTAAAAATTTAAAATTCAAGGCCAGAAAAAGTTCACAACCTCGAAGGAATACAGGTTGCTGAAGAGGGTCTCATGAAGAGTCCAATTGAGTCAACGACCCATGCCAAGTTAGCGTCCAACATCACGAAGAGCACGAAGGCTATTATCAGAATTAAAAAAGCCTCCACCGATAAACGAAAATCCTTCAAATTTACTTAAAATTTTCTTTGTTGTGTGCTAAAGTAGTTTTTTAAACAAATTTTGCAGATTTTAAAGCCTGCCTCGTCATTTAGTCCTAGGCTGTTCAGGGGTGTCAAAAAAATGTAACCACTCTGTAACCGTCCAGTTCTCATGTACTTTGTTTTCATGTAGGCGTTCATTGACAAAGATATTAGTATTTTGAGTGAACTCAAAGAAATGAACATTCATAACAAATTTTAAAAAATCATCGACATTAAATTATAAAAATATCATCAAAATTAAATATCGTCGAAGAAAAATTAGTCGCTCCTGATACCAAAACAAAAACTAAATAAGTAATCGTCAGGCAAGGGATGAGAACATATTTTTGGAACACCCTGTAAATTTCAATCCACTTTATAACGCTCCATTCGGACATTGTATTGGCTATGGGCCACATCGTATGTTTTGAAACTAGTTATGGTATATTTCCACGCAAGTGTAAGCTCTAAAATTCCCTTCGTCGTCGGATTCGCACAACTAGTGAGATTTTTTCTCACCTGAGTGACCACAAAACTATAGATAGTTCCCCATAATTATATCCAGTACGATGGAAAATTAAAGCGCAGTCGAGCTTGTATAGCTACAGGATTAGTTCAAATAGAAAGAATAAAACAACCATGTTATGGAAACATTTTTCTCAAGCATTTGCAATATTATGGTCCTCATTTTGGTACCAGAGCATATAAGTTCCATATAGTAGGGCTTCTTCACATCATTTTTCTTCTTATGCAGATCCTAAACAACAAGAAGTCATAGAAAAACATCAGTTACAACAAAATTTTAGGACAGTTCAATAAACCAACGGGAAAGCGCTGAAAACTGGACTCAATCACTGAAATCTGCTTAGGCAACAGCCTCGATTTCTCAAGCGTGGCGACGCTCCAAACGCGAACTCCTCACTTCATGCTCATTCAGTACAAAAAGTACCCAATGAATGGTTCAGAAAGTATGTATATACATATATTAAAACTCTTCTTACATTTTCAGACCCCATGAACATAAATAGGTTTTGATCATCCACATCCCAAATTACATCACATAAGTTCTGATGGAAAGTAAGAGGAACAATTCAGATGCTTCCAATCAATATCTGTAAAACTGGCGCCCTTAGTTGTGATGAGTACTAGTGTGACGTCACTGCTATGTGTCAAGTCTAGGATCCAGCCTGAAGAAATAAGAGGCATTATCAATATTTTCTGCATCTCTGCGCTCACTTTTTGAACTATCACAGGACATGACGTCACACTAGTTAGTGGTTGGAAGATGGAGAGAGTTCTAAACATAGTCCAACAGAGGAACGCACGTGGCACAGTCTAATTTCCATCAAGACTTCTGCGTAATGTTTGTGCTTCATGAAACAAAAAAAAACACTCATTTGTTGTGAAAAAATGCGTACATTCTAAAAATATATCTTTTCTGCCCATGTACCGTCTTTCCCGATTTATTTAAGGCTAAATAAGGAAATTGCAGAGGTGACATAAGCTAAGCGG